>DWMG01000969.1:0-16722 GCA_018244855.1 Elbella merops
CGGGCATAAACCCCCTTTTGGGGAGGCCTATGTCCAGCAGTGGACTGAGATAGGCTGATGATGATGATGATGATGAACGAGAACAGGCCACCATCGCAAGACTTAACAAAATTGTAATTTAATGGACACCCCATTTCATCCCCTTGACTCCTTTGTGCACGTGGCTGCCGACGCCCGTAGCTGTCGTATCTCTTCTGTATTGACCACTGTAGGCCTGTTGCGGTGGAGCTTGGAAATTCTTCCTTACATTACAACACTTGCGGGGCAAAAATCAAAAGAACTCCGCAGCTGGCACTATTGTACAAAATCTTCTGCTGCCTGAAAATCATTAACTACATATTTTATTTGCTTAATATAACAAAACAATGTACTGGAAATTGTAGATTTTAAAACGGCCTACAGAAATGTTTGCAGTATGGATGGAATGAGACACTATTCTCCATCTCTTGAGGTACAGTCGCAGTTACTATTTTTATCCATTCGTTACTAACTTATATTGTTATTAATATAATAAACATAATTCTTAATGGTCTTTTACAGTCGTTGAAATGAATATCTTAGAAAACATTGTTATGTTTTTCAGCGCGAAATTTTGAATATTGTAACAGAGTTCCTTCTTTTATCCACTTGCTGGGCGCCAAACTCACTGCTTAACGTATTTTAATCGAAAGCCCAAAATTACTGATTTTATATGCTATCTTTTTATTGGGACGATACGAGTAGATGAACGTGATTTAATGTTTTTGTTCGATCGGTTCAATCACTAAGAAGTGTGCCACGCGCGATGGAGCACCGAGATTTCTGCACTATAGCATATGTTTAACATAGCTTACCTACATGTCCACAATCTACTGTAAACTATTTATCAAATGTTACCGTACCTAAACTTAAATAGTAATGAGTGTTGACGATACGTTTGTCAATCATACACGAGACAGACACAGTACACCTGCACGTCGCCGAGCTGGCTTTAGCTACATTGATTGTACCTGTTAATCACAACGGGTAATGCCTGATAGAACATTTCATTCCCATTGTATTATATCGAAAAGGTTATAATTTTTGACTACCGATAAGAACGTATGTTTAAAAAAATTTACATATTGAATTGGTTGAGTTCATGATTACAAATTGTGAGTTGTCTCGATATCCACCTTTTCCCTATAAAATAATATAATAATCGATCCATTTGTCATTTCAGTGTTGGAATACGGGTCTCCTCTCGTAATGAGATGGTAAGGCCATAGTCTGCCACGCTAGCCAAGTGAGGGTTGGCAGACTTCACACACACCTTAGATTTTTTTTGTAATTCTAAGGCATGCAGGTTTCTTCACGATGTTTTCCTTCTCCCTATACATTAACTTAACTTTGTAAATCTTTTCTTAGTACGCTGAAAAGATGCAGGCGCAGTTGGAGAACAACCTTTCCGGAGCGGAGGCCGCTGTGGAGTCCCAAGACAAGGCGGACGGGGAAAAATTAATTATACAATTTCTAAAAAAATGTAAGAAAATACACGAAGACAAAACGTCAGACGAGGAACTGTTAAGTGAAGTAAACAAATTAAAACAAGATCTTATTCAGCAAAACAATAAATATGTACAGTCAATCATGACAACGTAAATAAGCAGATTGTGATGTACCTGTGTGTTTCTGTTTGCCTCTCCGTGGACTTCCAATGTGAACCTAAATATTTTACCAATAAACAAGTTATCGTTGGCTCGTCAATATCGTTGTTTTTTATTTTCCCGTGGTAAACAACTGAATTACATCATTTTTCTGTCGCAGAAAATTTAATAAACCAGCTAAATTTCCATTGATATTAGCCGGTATCATACTGATATTCTCGTTAAAATCTTTACAACTTTGAAATCAACTATATTTATAAATCATATATATTTGGAATATTCATTTGATTAAAACACACTTTAATTAGAAGAAACTAAACCTCTAATAGCTATAAATTAAATATATGATTTACGTGGCATCTTTCAAAAAGGGGAAGTCAAGTAATGATGAAACGTACTAGTCAATGGAACATCTAGAGATAGGCCCGTATATAAATGTCTGAGGCTGAGGCTTTGAAACGAGGCTTGTTATTTATTCACGTGTGCGAGTCGTGTTCCGAGCCTCGCGTATGGTTGGAGTAATTGGGCGCCATTCTGCGGCGTTTTTGTTTTTTTTTGCAGTGCTCACGTTTCTCGTACGTTTAACGTAGTGTACGTGTTGTAGTTCTACATAAGTTTATTGTGAAACATGTTTTGTTTATCACATGCCTAGCAATTGGAATTTAGACTATCGGATTATGCAACCATGAGCGTTACGCAATGCCAGACCTCGGCCTGTCGACCCCTTTTAGAGCATATTGCAGCCACAATAGGTGCAAGCGAACGTTAGCCATATGATTATGGCCGACGAGCTGATGCTCGTTGATATTGAGCCGATATTTTGAATCTGACCCATATGGACTGGCATTGTTTAAGTATATTATGACCCGGCCTATTCTTAAATAATTCTAAGGTTCAAAACATCATGTCAGTGGGAGTAGCTAGTGCACCTGCATATTTATTTATAATAGCAGAAACCCCGTCCTGTCGGTTTGACAGAGCTAAGTACTCATGTTCAGCATATGAGATCACCAACACCGCAGTAGCTAGAGATGGAACCGAGCGGACGATATGTGCTGCGTCAGATACCCGCCCAGTTGCCCAAACCAGTTATGGAGTTTTAACTAAAGGCCTGGTCTGTTCCGATAGCACCTATTGTATGAATGTCTTGTTCCTAGACAAAACAAAGAAGCTCTTAAATATACTAACTAGTTAATGTACGCCTCTCATTTAGCGTAGGTATACATGTTATTAAATTTATATATATAGACATTTATTTCGTAAAATTTGCAAATCATCGTGACTTACAGAATAAAACTAGTGCATTTAACAAGTTATCTTTATTTGTAACATTAACAGGATGAAATACAAAAACAAATAGACTTATAAATTCTCTTAATAATTACTTTCAGTGATTAGCAAGGTAAATTGAATTACGTACAATCAATAATATTAGTTGCATGGAAAGTGAGATGATATGACCTGTTTCAAGATTAAATTAATTAATATCCAGCACACAGCCTTTCACAATACTTATATAGATTATTTAGAATCGCCGTTTGAAGTTAAATGCATTTTACTTATAAAACTTTTCATCACACATTGTTATATAAAGGATATAATTTAATCCTCCCAACTTTCCAACGAGACTTTGGTTTGAAATGTTTCAGCAGTTATCTAACGAGGATTAACGAAATATTCCAGTAAGCGTCCTAAGGAATTTCTAAATGTAGCCGATAAACTTGTCATCGAAAAACGCCTTGATCCTGCATTAGTCACGTTTCTATGAAGTGAACTTATAGTTATACATACAATATAAAAATTACTAAGCTTCATGGTTTAAGAATACAATCACTTTTGTCGACCGGACGTGAAAGGCTTCACATATTTTGCACGTTGGGTGGACAATTTCAGCCTGTGGGGAGCAGATTGTTTCTGCTCTTATGGTATATTTTTGCGCTTATCATAATGTCTACCTAATAAAATTTATTAACAACATTTCAAAGTTTATGATATTTAACACCGACATAGTTGTTATTGTTTATAACAGTTGTGGGGAGATTTATTAGACACATATGTTAAAGTACCTACTACACAATCGGCTTGCGGCAAAACACCGCCGATCGAGCTAAGTAAATAATAAGTAAGTATGTAAGTGACATTATATATCATGAATTTTGAAATGCTGTCCAATTATTTGTTATTGTCAAAAGAAAATATTTACAGGAACATTCATGTTCCACTAAATGCACTATTATAGACAAGATTTTGGATTTAAAATATTACAATTTAAAATCAAGATTTACTGCTTTAAATTACACTTATTAAATTCTGTATATATAATAATAATAAATTACTTTGCAAATAATAATAGTTTACAATTCGACTTAAGACAACAGCAAAGTCTGCATCAGTTCTAATCATTGTTGAACTAATGTAGTTGTATATTTTCATTTCTGTCGGTGGGACAAAATGATAAGCTAAGATATTTACAATTGATTATTTACAGAATGTCATTCACATTATTAAATAAATAATTTAAAATCATATAACATTTATAATTAACTTTTCCTTTGACAAATTCTCTTTCGACCAGACTCCAACCGCTTTATATTTAAATATATTATTACATATATGTTAAATCACAGCTCAAGCGGTCAACACGGAACGTGGTTTCAGCACGCACAGGGCAGTCCGGTGATTTGACTAGTATCGAGTCCGGCGCTGGGGTCCGCTCACGAGAAGTACAATCTCACTGCATTTTGGAACGTCCTTCGGCACATGGGACACTTGTCGGTGGCCAGGGCGCACTTGGCGCAAGCCACCACGTGACCGCACGGCACGAAACAAACATTACGTTCCTCAACGTAACAAATCTTGCACAGTTTAGAATCCTCCACGGTACTCTCTTTATCTACAGCTTCGTTCGCTGCTGCACTCGGGGCGGGGGGCGACGGCGCCGATGACGGCGGATCGTTCTTCTCCTTAGGCGTATTAATCGCACAAGCTTCCGATATTACTTTCTGGACGTAGTCACGGCCTTTCACCAACTGAACGTAGGCACATCGATCGAACCACCGCGCGTGTTGTTCCCATGGGACATCATCATCTTCCCAGTCTTTCAAGCCGCCATCGCAATAGAAACATTTTGTTTTGTCACCCTGACCTGTATAATAAAAGCCAGCCTCCGCCAATTCTTCCGGTTTTTGGCGCATACTGCGTGGCCACTCGCTAAAGGTTCTCAGACGAGCCGCTTCCGATGCGTATTGCGCGTGGACGGGGCCCGGCATCCGCACGGAGTTCACGCTAGGAGGTGATCTCACTCCGCACTCGTCGCGTCCGCTGGAGATCGGAATATCAAGAGGTACATTTCCCGCGCTAGCTTGCTGTTTCAGAAATGAACATTGCGGTGCCCATTTCTGGTGGTCCCTAGCGGGATCGTCGCCCTCCACCCAACGCATAATTTCGACTTTACAGAAGGCACACCTCACTTCGTCGCCGCAACCGAGATAATAAAAACCATTCCGTGCTAGTAGCTCCGGGGACAAGAAAGAAACAGGCCATTTGTCGAAAGTTTTGAGTCGTTCATCTTCGCGTCGCATGTCGGGCCTTTCTGGGTAAAAGCCGAATGTGTCGCGATTATCGGTCTTATCGTCGGAGGGAGAAGATACGGGCGACGACGCGGACGAGCCGGAACTCTCGCAAGTTGTGGTGGACAGCGCCAGTTGGCCCACCAGCTGCGGCCGCCTCTTGAATAGATGCGTTACCATCTGGTTCGTTAATTGCGACGTCGGGTTGTTAGCGGCCACTGAAATAAAAAACAATACATATTACAGAAACAAAATTTTATATCATCGACCCATTATAATTCCACTGTTGGAATACGGGTCTCCTCTCATATTGAAAGGGTTAAGGCCATAGTCTGCCACGCTGGCCAAGTGTGGGTTGGCAGACAAAATTTTATAAACCTACAAATATTCTTATTTTAGAAACTGATGGTTGGTGTTATTGGACTTATTAATTACAGTCTTCATGGTTATGGTTGTATTTTGTAAACAGACAGAACGTGCTGTAAAGTTCTTCCATGTGTCGGTGGGTAATTCGATGTGGGACAAGGCGAGTGACGGCAAGTGTGTTCAAAAACAGTTTCACATAACAACAAGTTCGCGGCGGCGGCTGGCTGCGTCATCCACATTCCATCCCGCAGCCTCCCGCGCGCCGCCGCCGCCCGCCGCTGCACTCAGTGCGCATGCACCCATTGCTCGCGATCAATTTTTTTATCTCTTAACACTATACAATATTTGCTCATAGTTTAAACACATCGAAAACGCCTCCGACATTGAACAATTGCAGTCAAAAAGTTACATAAAATCATAAATCTTAAAAGTGAACGCTTGGAAAATGCAGAGTATTAACTAAAAAGTCTAAAACCCAATATATTTATTAATATGGAATGTTTATTAATAAGAACTATTTCTTTAAGATTTTGCATCGTACAAATATATAAAAGTATCAGTAAAGTACAATAAATGAGTAATATCGATAGAATACGTTGAGCAGAATATCAAACATAACAAATATTAGAATTGAACAGCCATGTCGGTTAGTGAACAGTAATGGCCGCAGTGGGCACCGATCAATATTTACCATTTCTAAGTTTGTGGTCGACCAACATAGGCATTTTAGGGATTTGCAAATTCGCACTCACTCGCAGTTTATGTAACACTACCACAAACACACATTGCAAATTTGAACCACTCTACTTGAGCCACTTGTAGTTTTCGGTAAAAACGGCAATGGCGCTCGACTAGTCGCGAGCATCGTTGGCTACTCATTCGGTACCCAATTGTGGATTACGCGCTACGGCGACTACCCCTCCGCGCATGCGTGTACAATGTGCAGAGGGGCTCGAATCCGCCGCCATGGGGTGTAAAGCACAGCTGTGCGAGGTCGTTTTGCTACGCCCGCCGTTGTTTTATAATGCAATATTTTCAGGGGTTACTTCAGCATAATGCTGTCGTCCGATTTTATTTTTCATAAGTTGATAATTTTACTCAAATGCTCGTATATTAACATCGCATTTATTAGTTTGTCTAAAATGTAAGACCAGAGTGTAAGACCCGGGTGACACTGTGTATTTAAGTCAGCTACACAGTGAGGGGCACATCTCTATTCATACACTTATTCATGTCTAGTCGATATGATAAAGAAGCGAAGAGCGCGATGGGACGACGCGGGAGAGATGTAATTCTCAATCAGGCAAACGTCTGGTGCGACGTTGCCGCACCGTTCACTGCCGACCGGATTTCATTCATATTTGAGACGCGACGTTGCCGTCTTCAGCGGAAACCGCGACCACACAGCGTAAAAAACGGCCTGTGGAATGTGGCAGTACTGCTGGGCGGGACTAAGCAGTACCGAATAAAAAAGTGACGGTGTGGAATGCGGACGGTGCTTAGTAGTAAGAGTAAAATGTTGCCTGTCAAAATGATAACTCCATTTTCATGGAAAATTATATTATCATTTGACGAAACATGTTAATAATTTTAATAGGTTACTTATCCCATTAATTAAATTTGTTTTAGAATAACCTCGTTAAAATACTTTTTCAGACTTTAAGGAAACTGGAAAACACAATAGAGGCTACGGATGTTCGACAGTAAGTACATACAGAGAACCCGAACACATGTTACACGTCGGATAAAGAGTGAGACACGATACGAAGGAAAACAAAACAAAAGACTTGCGAGCAAGGTCCATGGCGGTCGGCGCAAGGAGCAAATGAAATTCAGCGTTGTACCTTAAGCGAAGCCGGGAGAGCGGCGAGAGAGCGGCGAGAGGCGGCGCCGGCGAGCGCACCGTGGGGAAGGGGACGGGGCCCTGTTCTCATGCCTATGGGTGGTCGGCGCTCGGCTTTCGAATTCCAATGCCTCGCCCGTAGCGCCTACGCACCACTACCAGCTAGACGCCGAGCTCTTTAGTCATTCCACGGCTTTTCTCTTAAATTCACATATGAAAACTGTTGTTTATCTACCCATTCATGAACGCCCCTTTTTCTACGACGGGAGAGACAAGGTCTATGAATGAATACATGAATGAATAATCGAGATCGGTCGCCGTCAGCCTATCCAAACATTGCTTTCCGTCATCATTCGACATTAAAAATAAACCGAGCGAGCGGCACGGACACTATCGAAGGAAACGAACATCCGCCAGATGGGGAACATAATTATTTACATTGAAACGACCTTCCGGTACACTTTACGAGGATCTATAAAAAAATTGTATTCGAAAAGAAAGTTTCATGCCGTATCTGGCAGCCAAGGAGGAATAAGTGCAGTAAAATGGCTCAGTATGGTAATGGATATGCATTAGTTGTAGGCGGAATGTGGCGGATGAAAAGGGCCGGCTATGTGGAAGAAAGCCGCGCGCCGCCAGCCGTATTATCATAGTCTCGCGGAGTGCCCCGGGCGGCTGCATTCCAGCGCCAACTGCCCAGCGACGGCGGCCGGAGCTAATCACGGCCCTACGGAAAACCGCTCACAGTACATATTGTATCACGCCTATCGCACTACACCAACACGTGATTTAGCAACTCGCTGCCGCACAATTTGACTACAATAGCACCAAAGTTCGGTCTTTTGTATACTTTTAATATCGAGAATTTGAATTATATTTAGAACTTCAAAAATATTATTCGGATTTGAAGAACAATCGATAACAAAAATCGCAGGTATTACATTAAAAGCAAGTATTAAATTAAAAGCAAGTGTTAAATTTCAAGGTTAATTATGTGACCAAATATGACATCATCTATGGAACTGAAGTATTCACTGTGACGTCGTACAGGGCTGATATCACAGGGCAAGAACTGTTGTTGTAACCTAATGTAGGTATGTTAGTTACGTTATACATTCCAATAAATTCTAGAAAAGGTAACCTTATAAAATTGTGCAGTAAAAACACGGCTGAGTTAGAGCATTTTTATATGTATGTGTATATAATAGCACCATTACTTAGAAGTAAACATGTATCTCATAATAGTAACAAGGACAGGATAATTTATTGCAATAACTAAAACCCACTTCAAAATAATGTCAAAATCAATGGCTTATTATATCATACATTACTAAGAAAACCTGTTATCAATTATATTTTACTAAGAACATATTCGTTAAGAAATTATTGAAGAGTCATACATGATGATCATGTGATACGACATTATCAACAGGCTACAGTGGACAATAGTTCCGAACGTTTACGATAGATGGCGTTGGTAGTCACAAAATGTACTGTTCACAAAATTCTTAGAACAATAACAAAATGGGTAAAATTGTTATTTATTTATTTATCCTTTATTGTTGGTAAAAAAAGGCGGACTTAATGTGTTATGAAAATATTACTAATTAATTTATAGCTACTTATAAAACTTACATATTCCTTTTTTATAGTGATATAGGCTATATCAGACAAAATCATTTTAATACAACAACATGTAATTCAAACATATTGCTAATAATTAAATGACTTAACCCTTTGCGGTCCTAAGACTTGTTAGTCCTAAGACAGATGTCCAATATGTGGTTCATGATGGTCACATTGCCAAAATTACAAGTTAGAGGCCCCAGTGGGTAGGCTGTAAGGCAAGGCCAACTACTACTTGACAAAACTTGCTACATCATTACCACAAAAAATACTCATGAGTTTATACTAACAATATGATAAGAACATTCAGAAATACACTTTGTGTTAGTAATGACAGTTAAAATATTTCTTTAAGCTAATCTTTTATACTCATCCCTGTTATAGTACATGTAAAAATCATGATTGCTGTAAATTGAAGCACATACCTACTGACTAGTGTCTATTGGGTTAGTTCACTTATCTAATTATTACAATGATAACCACTTCCACAGAAAACTAATGATGCACATTAAGATAACAACTCAGTTTCATAGAATTAACTATAAAAATTTCCTATTAGTGATTTTTATGAACTAATAAATTCCAGATATTAACCAAACTTGTATGTGAAAATAGTAGCTTATTTGTTATAATGAAACTTTATTGTATGCTAATTATAATATACTCATGACATCAATTGTTTCCTCTGACTCAACATTTATTATAATAACATTGTTCAGTGTGTTCAAAAACATACTATGAAAATATAATTTGAAGTAAGTTATGAATACATTACATTTATAATAAATTCTATATGGGCCAATTATGACATGAAGATTGGTTGAAGTAACATTTTATGAAAATAATTTAAAAAATAAAATTCAATAAAATTTCAGTATGACTTAAAGCTACTAGCCCTTTTTGCCTCCAATTCAATTCACAAGGAATTTAAATACAGTTTTTTTTATTTTGCTGTTTAGGATGTCTAAATATTCACAAGTTATATACTTTCTTACATGAAGATGTGCAATAATTCTAATATTTAAATTAAATTGTCCAATTCAAATAATTGATTAATAAATTAAACCTGTTTTAGATATGCCATCGTCAGCTGTTACTTTTTTGAGGAAAATAAAGGTGGTTTTATTTCCTCGTTGTTAAACTACATTATGCTTCTGAAGTACATAAAAGTGTATGAATTATCTTAATTAAACATATATTTCAATTATTACTATTTACTATTACCGCAAATTTTTATCGAAATTTGAAGGGGGAGTACGAACTAACCTAGGAATTGACGGAGGAAAATAAGAAGCCTGGCTAAGTTAAATACACTTCTGGTAAAGTGTAAATCTAATTAGACCATCTACGTAAACAGCAGCTCAACAGTGACGTCGCCCTCGTTCCAAATTACAAACATGAATAGGTTATGTAAGAAAAAAAATCACCTTTTAAAGAATCCATTTGTAATCCTTGTTATACGTATCCACTTAAAGATATTTTAACACTTTAACTAGTAAATTACAACGATTACTAATTGTCCTCACCCTCACAGAAATTATTAAAACTGATAACTGAAAAACACCAATCTTCCATGAGCGCGAAACTCGCAACTGTTCGTCGTTAGAGCGAGCGGGCGGTACTACTCCGTCCGTACGAACTACTCGACTCGACGACTCACTCGGCCACGTTCAGAAACTGTCTGTGCTGCGCGCCGATCGGCTCAGTGTATATTGTACGTAGGTATGTATCGGTCCGCTACATAGCCCCGCGCGCAGTTAATAAGCGGTTGGCTGCTCTTTCGAGAACATCGCCTAGTTTTCTTATCAAAAAAGTCATTAAAGTACGTTCGTTTATAGGATGATTATCGTTCGCTACCTGCCAAAGGAAAGAGCACTAAAATTGAACATGACAGTGACTTCACAACGCCCATTGTAGCTCTTAATCCTAGCGACCCCAGTATTGTTGTTATCTCAATATCTTCTGGCACATAACTGTTGTAGAAGTCTTCTGAACTCGGTACCTACTCGCTACTCCAATGTTAAACATTATCATCCACTAAAAATATAACCCTGCTATACAATAATTGGAGTCTCACGAATAAATACATTATGGTACTGGAGACAATTAATTCTGTGAATTACAATGAAAACTATATATAAATCGGAGTATAATTATTTAACTGAAAAATGTATGCGTTTTGATAATAAGAGGAATATATTTGTCAAGAGTTACTTGTCGAAGTATATGTACTACTTAATGTACATACTGAAATTCCAGCTTTAATAGCATATATAAATAAAACTAGAACCTTGAAAACTATAACAGCTACAAATTAGTCAATTAATATCAAGGATTGTATTATACTATGATCCAATGTGTTGTGAGATATTCTTTAAAGATCTGATATACGGTTGGGTTAACACTAGTATTAGCACACTTAAGTACCTTTCGCAGACGTGCCCGATGTGCCCGCTGCTTGTCCATCATCTTCTTTCTTCTCTGCCATTTTTAAAATTTTCCACTTATTTCCAGGAGCTGTCTTCGTACATTGTTTCCAAATACATCATCTTGTCGATATTGTCAAGCGCGTCACTTTCGACAGATAACAAAATAAGTTAAATAAAATGTAGGAATGAACCTACGTTGCGTTGACCGACGAGTAGATCGGTCGTGTGCGATGGAAACTTGCGAGATTAGACGCCAGCGCCGTTGTGCTGTGTACTGTGACGTGTGCTCTGACATAGGTATTGTGATTAATAATGTTACGTAAACGTAAATGTCGCGCTTCATCAAACATCAACACACGTATAGATTATGGCGTGACCACATTTATAGATTTCTACTATTTTATTTTTCAAAACATGTTCTTTGAAAACAAAGCCTGAGAGTGTAAAGAGTTGTTTTTTTTTTTTTTAATTTTTAGTAAGTTACTGTTGCTGCTGCTGCATGTTGTTGCTGCTGTATGATTGGAATATCAATTGGTTTATTTTCATAATCTCACTTCACAATTTAAAGGATATGCCGTTTACAAGATCACCATTTATTTAAATTTTAATTCGTTTCGTTTCATCCAAAAAGAGACCGATCATAATAATAATTCTAATTTGGAAATATGTAAATATTAAAGTATCTTATGCTAATTTTATAAACGATGCTTTGAAAACATAAACGAAAAGAATTCACACTGAGTGTACCTGGAAACTCAATATAACTTGCTTTCTCCAGAAACATCAGCATACATCTAATTTTATATGTTTAGTTTTATTCCACCATGAGTACCGGCAGCAGGGTGCAAAGGGATGAATTTGTCTTGAAAGAAAATGCACAGTAAAAGAATTATAAAATTTTCAATCTTATTTAGGAAAACACCCGCGAAATTTTAATTCGGCAATAATCAACCAAATACCTTAAATAATTCTGGCATCGCCAGATCAGGTAACTAATCCTGGGAGCACCTGAATTTTTGTATTTTTATGGTTTTGTGCTTATGTTTAAAGAAATAACATTTCTAATATAATGAATGTGATGAATATATCTGAAGACAACTAACACTCGGCCATCTGGTCGCAGACCAGGCGCAGCTTGTTTCTAAAAAAAATATATATGCAAATCATTTTTCAACTTTTAAAAATGTTCAGAAATGCGCTCCTCACTTATTCGTCTAATATTGACCTTGGCGGGAATCAAACCGGCAACCCCTAACCCAGCAGTCAGGGTCACGAACGATTGGATCAACCGACCAACATTTGACACAAACCAACAAAAACAAGGTCAACAAATCAAAATTCACGATGGCATCAGGTTATTCTGACAATTCTACGTACATTTCATTGGTACAAATTTTTTTTAAAGTAGAAAACAGGCCAATAATTTTAAATAATCACATCAAGGGTTGTTGCGTGCGTTGCTTTCTGGCACTAATCGTCGATTAATCGTCTAGAGTGCTGATGATGAGGTATTGATTTACAATATCGACCACAACGCTGAAAGCGGTGAGGCCCCAGTACACGCATCCCGTGTGCTTCCTCCCAGCAATTCAAATTGGCTTGCCGTATCACCTCTAAATCGGGAGTGGCTCCCGGTACACAGACGCAATTGCACCGAATTGCGCTCACACCGAATCTTACCTGTCTTTGTTCTATGCATTATTAATTTACATTGCCAATATTACCGAGACTTCAAGATAACTCACAATACAAACCTACTGAGTTCTTGTCGAAATGGATGAAAGGTAACCACTATATGTCACACATATGTTATCAGAATACCCGAAAAGCATATAAACCATGTAATGTGCATATTCTGCCTGGAAAGTAATCAAAAGTACGTTTCACTATACCTGAAACGTGAAAATTTCACTCTTTTACTTCCTTTTTTAATACAGTAAGCTACTATATGCCATTAATAACTATTTTACATGACAGTACATACCTACCATGATTATCAATCATCTAAAATATTTTATGCTTTTGTAGGTATACTTTAAAAAGACGCAGTAAAATTGAAAGCAGGTGTTATTTTATGTTCAAGACGTAATAGATATATAGAGGTTGGTAAAAGAATGAAAAAACCTTAGAGGCAAAGTTTGGCGCAGGTGCGGCGGCAGCTTGCTCGTGCGCGCGCCAGCTGCCGGCCACGTGCTCCGCAGCTGGCGCCCTCATCGCGGCAGCCTCAGCCAGACAACTAGCGACAATATGTACGAACATTGCCAAAATACAATACCGTTTCGTTCCCATGGTACCGCCTCAGCGGACGCGACCGTAGGTTATTAGGTTACGGAAAGTCAGTAAATATATTCTTTCATTTCTCTTCTATGTAACAAAATTATTTTCTACTTTTCTATATATTTAATTTGTAAAAGCTATTAAGAATATTACACTACTTCATTTAATGGAAACTCGTTTGTAACAACTTAATCAGATGTGTATATGCATTTTAAGTTATCTTGTTTAGTTTGTTTGATGTGACCGCTTTTTCCTGTACGAACCATACATTTTCGTAATCACCATCCGATAGTCTGCCAGGTTCATATCCTATACAAGTTCTGTACCCCTACGGTGGTGCAAATATAAATGTCAAGTGCCATGATTTTAGTGAAATGTTTTCCACTGCCCTCCCACCCGTCCTCACACTGATAAAATATGAATTTTTTGTGTGAGCTACCCACCTCATTTAAAAAAAAATGAGCATTTCATTTTTGATGATATTTAATCACATATAATATGCACCTACCTTTCCCAACATAACAAGCCCGCACTTAAAACATGTAATTATTAATAAGCAGTAGAAGAAACATCGATAATTATCGAGTCCGTATCAAAGTAGTCAATTATCAGTAACAAGTAGGCGTGGCTTGTGAGTCTCTCGCTGTCACAGAGTGTGGACATCCGTACAGTGGAAATGTTTTACTGATTTGCTACCGATTAGGCAACGCTATCGACTTTTAACTTATCACTCTGTTTGATATCGATACGAAGTCGCTATTGGTGTAGTCTCCGAGAGTGCACTGCGCCTTCGAAATTCGCCACTGTGACGCCGGCGTTGCGCCCCATTCGTTACAGGCTAGTTTTCGTTTGTATACAGAATTCTCTACTTTGATAAAACGTAATTCTGCGACTTCACGAAAAGAATTTCGTAGGGAAATCACAACATCAAGAAGACTCAAATAAATCATAATTAGTAATGGTTATAAACGAAGACAAATGCAGTCATTGAAATTGTAATAAAAAGGGATTATACAATCCTTTCTAATCGTACAATGTAAAGTTATTTGTTGCAGAACACAACACGGCTGCCCTAGGCTAGTACAAGTGCGCAGCACTTCGTTGGGGCTCACTGATAACGTGTAATCTGGAGTAAAACAACTAACTTACATAGAAATACGTACGTTCAGTCGTTCATACCCCGTTACCGTTCGTTATACCGCGGCGGGTGTTTCGCCCCTTGGGTATGAGTCTACGGGCCTCGAGGGTTCCCTTCTTACCCGGAGAGTCTCAAAGGGTAAACTGCCCCCCGGTGCTCTCACCTCGTCGTCAGACGATGTTGTGGTCTGTGGTCGTCACTCGTTGACTAACGATGCTAGGCTTCATCGTCTAATCCTTCCAGTTCCCGTGGGTACGGGCGGCCGTCAGGAGGACGAACCTGCAGGGGCCTGCAGGAACCCTGAGATGGGCATGGGGCCCATTGTCGGCTCGGTCGTACGTACGCCTTGCCAACTGGGCCACAAACCCATCCAGGGGCTGCACTTTTAAATCGCGCTCCAGCACGTCGTTCCTAACATAGCGACCCGCCCCAACGATTGCTCGAAGGGCCAGACTCTGCTGTGCTCGGAAACGGCGGCGCTGCGACTCTGCTACCACTGCCTACCATGCCGGTGCCACGTAGGTGAGCCGTGTGCGGATGTATGTCTTGTACACCCGCAGTTTGATATGGGTCGGCAGCTTGGATGTCAGTACTGTTTGGAGCATCGCTCGTGCGGTGCTCTCTTGGCGGAGCGAGTGTTCCACCTGTGTGCGCATCCACAACGAGCGACTAATATGACATCCAAGGTACCTCACCACGGATTCCCAAGCCCCCACCCGGCCACATAAGTTCAGCGGCGGCGGTAAGATACGTTTGCGGCTGAAAAATGTGGCGACCGTTTTACCGACGTTAACAGCCATCCTCCATTTATCCAGCCACTCCGTAACAGGTCGAGCAGGCGCTGCATCTGAGACACAGCGATCTCTACTCGGTGAGATGACGAGAAATACGCGCTGTCGTCCGCGAACAGCGCGAGCTCTACATCCCGCTCTCCCTCCCGAAGGTGTCCCTCGAGAGTGGGGATGTCGTTGGTGTAGACCGCGTACAGCAGCGGCGACAAGCAGCTGCCTTGCGGCACACCCGCACGGATCGGGCGTGGTTCAGAGGTGACGTCCTCGTCCGCTACATAAAACTGCCGCCCATCTAAGAATGACGCTAGTAACCTACCTAGCAGAACTGGCGCGGGGCATATCCAGTATTTTGAAGAGGAGGCAATCGTGCCACAGACGAACGAAGGCCTTCGCCATGTCTAGGAAGACTCCGACCGTGTGCCGCCCGTAGTTGACCTCCCTCGTCAAGTGGTGGATCACTCGCGTCAGTTGTAGCGTAGTCGAGTGGTCCGCGCGGAAACCGAATTGCTCGTCCCTTACAGTAAGGGACGGACGCAGTCTCTTCAGCATGAGCCGCTCGAACAGATTCACTGTAGTAAACAGCAGTGTGATGTGACGGTAGCTAGCCGCGAGACGACGGTCTTGCCCGGCTTCGGGAGGACTATCACCTTGCCCTGCTTCCAGATGTTCGGGAAGTGGCATGTGCGGATGATGCCGTTGAAAAACCTGATCATTACAACGATTGCCCTCCTGGGCAGCATAGCTAGCGCCGCTTTCGGGATGTCATCGGGGCCTGGCGCTTTGCGTGAGGGCGCTGGGCGTGAGTTCCCGACCAGTTTGCACACTTGGGGAGGGAATCACGGGGGTGCGTGCAGACTCTGACTACGTGTCTCCCCGCGCACCGGCTACACCAGGCGGGCCGGTAGCAATTGGTCGGGAAGTGGCCCACCAATTGGTAGCGGTGGCACTACGGAAGGCCGATGCGGTCTGTCCACCCCTCGATCCTCACCCCGGGCATAAACAAGAGCTCACTGACTCTGTAGAGACGAGCGAGCTCTGCTTCCGCCATGCGATCCAGC
>DWMG01000970.1:0-16722 GCA_018244855.1 Elbella merops
CGGGAAGGATAAAAAGCAACTATTTTATTGATGATTGCCTTTTTTCAACTGTCAAATCGTTTCTTCAACCGAACAAAGACAGCTACGAGAACAAAGTTCTCAAAGTGTAAATGGAGAGATTTACATACAAATTGGTTTTAAACACTTCAATTAATGATTCGTTCGGCTAGGAAATAAAAAACCTATGTTATATTATAATATTATTATAATCGTCGTCATGGTCAGTCATTATATCGTTCCACTTTTAAAAATGCTTCTCCTCTTGTTGTGAGATGTGTAAGGCTTTAATCTGTCACGCTGTGAAATATACAGATGCGTTAAAAATTATAACCGTATAAGTTTAAATTATAACTATATCTTATTTTAGTGTACAATATTATTTTATAACTTCATAACTACTTGTCTAACCTAACCTGTTATTTTATTTCCCAACAAAACGATCGAGTAACAATGTAATGACGTACAATACAATGATGGTGCTATAAAAATATGAGTATAGCATTAAACATGTATAACCCGTAAACGTCGCGAAATCCGCAAACAACCCTAAATCACTCCGACGCAAAATGTCATAAAAATCCAATATGACGCATGCCCATAAAGACGGATTACGAGCGTAATGTGAGAATTGTGTAACTCCGCCACATCAATAGGGCTGGCAATAAACAAAAAACAATCGTTAATATATATTTTATTGCCACATATACGTTAATAAACTACTGTTATTTTGCCTTTATTATACATTTATCAAAAGCGGTAAATGATATATTAAAATTTGAGGTAATTTTATTCAACTAGTTTCTGATTGTAACTAAGTTGCTCATTAAGTATTATAAATCACGTTGAAATGCATGTAGGTACAAAGTGCAAATGTAAGTGAAAAGATAAATTAAAAAAATTTCAAATTTGGTGAGTAATTAGATTCATTATTAGTATTCAAAATTCACTTAAACAAAATTATTATACCGCTTGTGGTGTGGTATTAAAAAATTAATGCTTGAAATAAACATGATTACCATTGTTATTCTAAACTACTCGTATATGTAATACACCAGTACAATGCATTACTACGTTTACTTTTTAAAAACCGTAGCTATGCAGTTTCGATGCATACTTTATAAAACTAGATTCTGGTGAAAAATTGATTGGTGCACATTTTGTTAAACTAGATTCTGTTAAAAAATATAGTTGTCACATATTTTGTTAAGCTAGATTTTGATAATAAAAATTGTTTGAAAAAATTTAAAACCAAGAGCAGCGCCGCAACTGAATATAATACTGAAATTAAATAGAAACCAACAGCCCTGAAAACCACGTAGAGGTTCGGTTCCACATGACACGTTTCAGCTCCGCCTTGGCTTTCTGCCAAAGTCAACAAGTACGAGCCACGGACACCACCGAATAGGCATCAGCTTTCAGCATAAATTTACGTATACGATTGAAATATTGCGGCGAAAGGCTTATTCATGGTTGAATAATTAACATGAATATTATACATATTATATATGTACCGACTTAACTCGTGTATGTCTTTTTGGGAAGCCTGACTATGATTATTATAAGCCAAAGTAGTTAATACTGTCTTACTGTTTGATATGATGGAGTTGCTTATTGGTCTATGGTTTGTGATCCTGACCTAGCCACGGCACGGTCCTTGAGTATTCGGTTTGTATCTGGATGTAAATTTGTACCTAGATAATGTAATAGAATAGTAGAATATGAGTGTAGATTGAAACCACGGAAAAAATATAAACCTTAAAATATACATATATAAATACTTCGTACTTGCTTCTTTTAAAATCGATTGCCGAATAGGAGAAAGTTATTATTTTCATTTAAAAAATTAAGTGTTCGGATCTTCACGCTTTGGGCTACTAGGAAGCTCTATTGATTTTTTTTCTAAGTGATGTACGACTGTGAGTGTGTAAATCTTTTTTTGTTGTACGATATCTCAAAAACAAATTGAACTATGGATCTCAGACGCGGCGCTTGGAAGGGTTAATCAAAGTAAAGTTAATCGCTAAATTAAGTAAAGTTGCTTGCTCGCTTGAAATTAAGTAAAGTTAATCGCTCGAACTGTTTCGAAGGTATTAAAAAAATATACCTTTTTTTTAAAAGTAACTTAGATCTTTTTTGCCAATGTCATTAACATCAAATACATTTTTTTTTTGCTTGAAAAAAAATTGCGATTAACGTTTTAATAAAATGTACCAACCACGTGTGCTGAGCTTGAAAATGTATAGTCAGCTAAATTCTCCATAAAATATTTAGCACAATTTAACTTAGCAGCGCGACATACTAGTAACACTCGTTGACTTTGGCGTATGGCCAGCAGAGCTCTGCAGCAAGATGTAGAAGATGGAGGATTGTTATAATAAGAGAAGGAAATGTAATTTCATATATTGGTCACCATATATTCGTATATGGCAACACAAGCCTTTAAATACATAATACATACTTACTCGATATGGATTGATTAATGCAAAGTTTTATTTACCGTCTAATTTAATCCGACATATTATTATATGACAAAAATAAGCATTTAAACATATAACAAGTACATACATACGTACTCGTACTTGGATTATCGATACAGTGTCTATAACCATCTAATATATGATCCGTTCGAGTAGCTGAAGTCATACTCACTCTAATTATGCTTTTTTCACAACGTTGCGGTATTGCTATTTTAGGGTTTGATAAAAATAAGTTTATATTTTAACGTATTTCACTTTTCACTAGAAAAGTAGTTTTAACTATCACGCTAACGAATTTCTTAAGGATGAGAGAGTTACTTCATCATCATCATCATCATCATCATCAGCCTACTCCCGTCCACTGCTGAACGTAATCCTTTCCGACAGCACGCCGTTGAGCTCAATTTTTAGCTCTTCACATGTTAGATGCAGATACATGCTGCTTGCTATTTCGGGTATGTCGTCACTCTGACTGAAGGGTGCCCTACGGTACATTTGTCGAGGCGAGTTTTTTTTTTGCATGGATACATATCTTCTTATAATTGAAACGATCATAAACTTTGTCTATTACCGAGTGCCCATCAGTAAGTTCTCCATTCTTTAAATAACATTGTACAATAAGTTCCCTCACGACGTATTTCCTCATTATTGTATCAAATGATATACACTATTGACCTATTAAAAAATAGTTAAGATATTTTCTTATTAATAAAATAATTGTGATCTGCTTATAAAGTGGTGGCTGCCCAGTGGTTCAGATTTAAGCTATTCATTCTAGAGTCCTAGTACCTAGAACGTCATTTAAATTTCACTAGCTAAAAAGACGGTGGAAATCGTGAGGAAAACCCCATTAGTTAGAGATCTCTGAAATATTAATTAACTCGTTCATTCTGAGTAATTGTATTTGTATGTGCCATTTCGCCAGGGTACAGTGGAACAGTAAAAATATGGTAAATATTAATGTATTATTATTAATACTAATTTCAACTAGTTTATCAAATTTAATGTCTGTGCTAAAATTTAATTAAAACGGTCCAAATTTGGTGCCAAATATAATTAGAGCGAGTTATTATAACTTTCAACAAAGAGAAGTAGAATGGCGTCGTATTTGCAATTGCGTTTGGTTTTTATCGTTACAAATATAAAGACATGGTCAAAAATATTTATTTCTGTACGTGTATCCTTAAAGGAAATTTTAAAAGTATTTTTAATAAATTTCCATCAAAAAGAGTTACACGAAACATTGTCAACTGGTACCATGCATCGCGACATAAAACTCTTTAAATAAATTAATTGATAAGTGTACGATCATGTCACCTCTAAAGTCATAGTTGGAAAATGTAATGTAAGCTGTAATATACATACACATTTACATATATTCTGCAACTAAGGTGGTGAGATGAACTTGACATAGTACTGGGGGCCTCTGTTACAACGTCTCTGATTTTTAATCAGTAATATGCTTTGAAAAGATACGGGCGACTGCTGACTGAGTTCTAAATAAAAATGCTCTCCAATATTAAAATCGTTAATGAAATAACCTTGCGACATCAAAAAATACATATTTATATAAATAATAATTCTGAAATGATCGTTGAATACGAGTATGTCAACCAAAATCAATATTGGGAAGCTTGTAATTGCTTCATAGTATTAATATGATTCAACATTATATTGGTATTACGCAATAATATTACGCAATAATATTACACAGTAAAATACATCTGTAATACTGCTTCGAAATATATAGTTAACTCACACAATAATAGGTTAATACTCACAATGACTGCGACAGGTACTTGGAGAGGCCTAGCTTCGTGATTTTGCTGCCTTTGATCCCCTCATTAACAATGTTGGTCACAGTAAGAAAGTTCTTCGTCATTGTCGACTCCTGGGACACTGGCGTCACAAAAAAATCAAAAAAAATTACTTAAATAAAATTCCCTGGCAACAAAAATCTACACCCCGTATCCTCTATCCACAACGTGTAAACTACACCCTTTATCTAAAAACCACTCAATATAATTAGAGTACACTTACTCTTTTTTCGAATGGCAACTCAACATCGAATTTAAAAATTAAGTTTTTGGGTTTTTATGCAACAATTAACGCGCTTACAAATTATTTCAACAGATAAAATATTTAACGCCAATGTTCTCTCTCTTTGCAATTTATCACAGATAATTTATCGATGTTTCATTTTTTCACTTCAACATGAGTAAAAAGTTCACAAAAACTCGGGATACAGTCCCTTCTTTAACCTGAAAAAAAATTATTCCCATTACATACAGTTAACAAGAGGAAAAAAAAATTACTTTCGCTGCCATTTGTGTTAATGCCTTTAAGATATCAGATCATACCACGGTCTGGATTACAATCTAGATTGACTTGGACAGCCGTATATTGTCGCCTGCTATTTAAATTCCTTATGTAATCATTCCGTTTCTAATACAGTGTCTAAATTACTTTATTACTAATTAATTTTACTACTTACTAATTAATTTACTAATTAATTTATTAATTATTTTGCATCATATAGATTCCCTCGTCCTATCGACTTATATATAAAGCGAGTGAATGATTAGGGGCAGGACATAACATTCCGACCTCTGAACCCGTAGGATCCGGCGTTCCTTTGTGCGACCCGTTCCTGAAACTGGCCATTCAAATCCTACATAGGTACATATCCCAGACATTGAGTCATATTATGGCGGCATGTTATTGCTCTCAGTTTGCTTGATTTCGTAGACTCCAATCTAATGCTGTCATAGCTATTAAATTTTTTAGACGCCGTTTAACATATGTTATTCCACCACGCAAAACTAAAGTACAGAAATCACCGGTAGAGTTTCATAGGATCGGTCTACATACTTGGGCTGTGGTGATTTTCACCGCATAATTACATACACAAACTGTGGTTACACGTGTTAATTAAGACGAGGCATCCTGCTCTTTCTATATACGAGTAGGATAGGTCCATGTCTTAGGGTATTTTACCCTGGCGAGGAGTCAGTAACAGATAATATCCACAGTGCATAATTCTGCAAGTGATCTAATGATGTTATATTAGTAAAGAGGCTTTTTTCGCAAAACAATATCCAAGCTCAATTTGGAATCAGGTTCGTTTGCGCCCAGCCACCGTCCTCAGACTTTACGGCGACATCATCTGCGATATTTACAATAATGTTCGAAGCCAATTACATAATTCTTATTATTCATCATAACAGCTACAAACGATTTCTTAAGGTATTACGAAGGATTATCCGCGCTTAACCTTCTTGACATTGCTCGTACATGCACAGGTATACCCACGTAAGGGCAACGCCTTAAAAACACCGAACCACGATATTAATTATCAAAGAATATTCTCGAAAAAATTTAATAAGGCTTCTAATGAAATACCTACTGCAGAAACAAATAGCATTCATTCATACTGCTGTATACAACTTAAGTCTAAAGGCAGTCATTTCGCAACCACAGACACAATGGTCAGAATTTCATTTTGGGTGAGTCTTACAACAATAGCTCGGATATATTTCTGTTCTGACAATTTAAGCCGGAAACATCGTCTAAGTGAGCTAGTCTAGACAGCTATTGTGATTCAAAAGCTGGTTATTGTCCACATTTAATATTATAAGCTCCTGTCCGTGCTTTTGCGAATTGAAGATGTTTTTGTAGACAATTGTTGAGCAAGTTTTTTTTAAGAAATCTCTTAGTAATTATGAAAAGATTTATTTATCTATACAATAACTGCCTCGTTGATCGCGTTAGTTACAAGTGCGACTGTGCCGATCGGGAGATCCCGGGTTCGATCCCCGGGGCGAACACTACAAAATTTTCTAATTTAGATTTTCTAGTACTGGTTCGGAGTCTAAATATGTGCCCGATGCATGGGAATAGGCTCACCACCTATTCCATAGTGGGACCATTCCATATGTATATAATTCCATATGTATATGTAATATGTAAATAATTCCATATGTATATGATTCCATATGTATATAACAAAAACACATTTTTTTAAATATTCCTCTGTCTGACTGTTTGCTGTGGGTAGTGTCTGAAACGGTTGATCCGATTTCAACGTGACCCTCACTGGTAGATAGCTGACGTTTTAAGGAGGAGGCTTAGGCGTACTTAGGCTATTTTCATTTCAGATAAAGTTTTAGGATTCAGTACAAAGAAATTAAATCCTATAAAATGTAATAAATACACGTGAACGAAGTACCGGACACAAGTAGTAACACTGCATAATAGCTTATTGATATAAATTTAAATGTATTGTGTTGCGATCCTTCTGATATATTAGCATATTCGATATGTACCTACCTGTATGCTTTTATGAATGTTAATAAAATCTATCAACAAAATTTCTGCAGTCCACGTAATTTTATACCATGGTATAAATGAAAAATGCAGATAGTCCCTCGTGTATTTTTTTATTCATTCGTGTATAAAAACATCCGACAGTGAAACAAGTGATAGAGTTGACGATGATAATGACGACGACAACAGTGATGATGATGATGATGATGATGATGATGATGATGATGATGATGATGATGATGATGATGATGATGATGATGCTGATGATGATGATGATGATGATGATGATGATGCTGATGATGATGATGATGATGATGATGACGATGACGACGACGACGACGACGACGACGACGACGACGACGACGACGACGACGACGACGACGACGACGACGATCATCATCATCATTGCCGACGACGTCGGTCGTCGGCAATGATGATGATGATGCGCACAACGGTGATGTATCACCGTTTTTATATCAGTGAAGGTGAAAGGTGTAAGAATGATTTATAGTGACTTTTTATGATATTGATACAATTCAGGGCAGCAATATGCAAATATATCATAAAGAATTCCTGCCTTTTTAGAATTAATGCAATTAGGTATAATTATAAAGTTAAGACGTTGGAGAAAACGTAAAAGCTTTTGTAAAGGGACATAATAATATGAAAGCTAGGTTTTATGTAAAATGAGAGCATATTTCCATTTTTTGAAAGAATTAAAAAAATAAAATTCCAGCTTTTTTTAAACAAAGAAAAGTTTTTCTGAAACGCAACTAGAGTAGAGGGTTAATTAAGAATATCTCATAGAAGAATTTATAATTTTTCGTGTAAAAACCTGCGGAAAAAATTCCTTTCTCATATATTTTTTTAAATATTTTTCCCTTTAAATATTAAATGTCTTATTCTCTATATTCAAAAAAATATATACTTATTTAAAAAAAATACGTAATTATAAAGCTTCATAAGCTATTGTGTTTGAACAAGGAGGTATTGATAGCCAACTAGTTTTCTAAAATTTCCACCTTCCACTCCCAATGTTTGAGTCTTAAATCTTGGCACGGACCTTTGACTGCAAAGATTTGTGCTTTTTACGTCTCTATATCACCTGCAGCTTGTAAAATGATGTAAGAAAACGTCTTGAAGAATCTCCATGTCGCTTTTGGTTATTAAAGCCGCCAATAAACTAAAGGTCAGCATGATAGAATAGCATTAGGCTTACTCTTTCTGAGAGAAGATCCGTGTTCAGCATTGGAAGGGCAAAAGATTGGTTCATCATCAGTCTATATTAATCCACTGCTGGACATAGGGGACAAAAGGGGGTTCATGCCCGTAATCTCCACGCTGGGCATGCGGGTTGGAGATCGCAGGGTACGGCTTTTCGCACCGCCGACGATTGGTTGATGCCTATAATTATTAGTAGTAATTATGATAATAAGCCCCATGTATGTTACAAATAATAAATGCGGATAGCTGTAAAGCAAATTAACTAAGACCTAAATGTTTTTGTATATGTTTTACACACTTCGAACAGGAATACTACAAAAACACCAATTTTTCTGTAATACAATAATGTGGCCAAAAGCTAGCCTATATTTTATAAAAAAAATAATAGGAATTCAAATACCTTTCTTCTACTTTTCTTCCTTTTAGGAATATCGATATAGTTTCGCGCGTGCCCACTATAGCTATTATATACATAAATCAGTGGACGTTAACTTTTAATATAATTCCCTCTAATCACATAATATGTATATAACTTTATAGGGACTTGTTACAGGGCATTATTTCAATTGAATCTTTTATTCTCGCCTTGTAAATATAATAAAAGCACTTAGCTATATTAAAAATGTATTGTGACGTGGCGATCTAAGTAACAGCGTTAGGAGAGCAAGCGATAAAAATGATTATCATTATATAAAAAGGAATAATCGGTGTCCCACTTGGTCTCAGATCGATTTTCGTAAAACGTGTTGATATAATATTAACTATAGAACTTATTTACGTTTCCTCTATGGAAGGTTGAATAGTTGTTTTCATCACTTGTTTTTAAAGAATCCGATAAGTTTTACGAATGGACATAAATTCAAATTCAAGTTTTTATTCATTGCAAGGTATATAAATACACTTAATGAACGTCATAACATATCTTATATTTATATGTTCATCGGCTTTGAACGCCTTTTTTAGGCTTATGTAGACCGGAAGAAGAAAGCCGGCGGAAAAAAAAATTCCGGAGCCGACGGGAAAAAACTTCCGGAAAAAAAACATACGGTTACAAACTGAAACCATTGTGGTTTTTTATAGAATTTTGTTTTGATATAAACAATTATATTATACTATTGGTCTTAAGTAGCATATGTATATGTATGCCTTTTGAATTAGATCGAAAATAAACTAATAGAGCCGTATCAAATCCTGCAAATAGTTTTAAAACAACCCTTTTGAATAATTATTACAGTCGCTTATCGAGAATTTTCAAATTTACTCGCGTCACTCGGGATTAATGGAGTCGATTAATAAATTTTGCTGTACAAAAGATTGATAGCAGGATTTGTAGTGTTCAATAAATTTTAGGTAGATTTATTTGGATGTTTATTAATTTAAATTAACATTAATACTTGTTTCATAAGTTTAAAAATGATGAACGATTCTAACATTGAGGTCTACGCCAGTTTTCAATAGTGTAAGGATATATAACTGAAAATAACTTCAGTAACAGGACAGCCTAACGGTATATTAACATATAACTCAAGAAAATATATGCGAGTAGACCCAAGTAACCAATATAACCCTGTGTTCTTTTCAGTTTTCAGTTATTTATTTATAGATGAAATATCTGCGAAATCTGTTGTATTTACCATAAAATACAAAATAAAAGCAGATAGAGTAGCCGTTTCATTTTTATGATTAAAGGTGTAATATTTTTTTGAATAAGGACTATACTTTTAGTTACCTAATATGGATACTATAATATAAAAATGTATAAAGACTACACTGTTTTTATCAATCGCAATACCTATATCATCTTCCAGATGTCTAACCGATAAGATATTGAAGCTTCTACTTGACAACGCTTTGGATAATTGATTTTTATGTCTGTCGCTAGTTACTCGTTTCTCGCTACACTTGTACAATGATGCCAGTGCCTTAATACGACACTTTGTTATGCCATTACTCTCACTAGCTTAACAAGGTATCGCGAAAATGTTAATGAGAAAAGAAAAACATATTGTACCGCCAGCATTTTGTTGGTAAACGGTTTTTGCTATTCAGTATAAATTATACCGTCATTTATGGACTGCGGGTCATTGGGTTCGATGTCTGTTGAATTGTGTACCTCAACGATTGCTTTGGTTTATTCGCTTTGATTTTATTATTGAATATTTAACAAAGACAATATTAAATATAATATATGTACTGAAATAGGTAGCGAACCTGTTGTCATACACCGGGCTCAGATCCAGACTTCGAGCGACTACTAGAAAAACTAAGTTAATATATAGATATAATATAATCATTACTAGTGGCCCAGTAGCAATCGAAATTTGATCGTAAGTCATAAAAAAATCAGTTTAATTGTCAGTAATTGACAGTCAGTAAATGTCTGACATTGACAATGAGAACGGTATTAAATAAATGGTTTATTTAATTCGATTTAAGGTATTGGTAATACATATTACATATATGTTTTGACATTCTGCACTCCTTCTCTATATAAACTATAAGTGTGCCAAATTTCATACTCTTCCGTACGCGAAATTTTCGTGAAAAGGGTACAGAGGTTTTGCTGCACGTATTAGTATATAGATATATTTTTTCTTAATCGTGACGCTGTAGTTACCAACTCCTTCTTAGCCATGTACATTTATTATGTGAATGTAATTGCAATTAGCTACCTAACGAATTATCAAGTTCTATCTAGATAGACAAGATCGTCCATTTGGCAATCGAACCACCAGTTAAATTCTTACATACGCTATGACTTATTTATTGCGTGTATACTATATGCTCACCATCAGCATGGGGCTTAAATGTAACTGGTGAAATGAGAGACTGTACTACGGTCCTCTGCCAACACCTTCGGGGATTGAAGGCCTACTGTTAGGTATATTTTAATATTATTGCTAACCTTGTAATAATAATTAGTCCGGAGATAAACATTCACAACGAATAATATTTGTGACGCTGCGTTGTGACGTCCTCACGCAAACAATTTCCCCGTGCGCCCGTATCATTGTTTGTCCTCCGGCGATCTTCGCAAAGATTAGACATTATCTCGTTTTATGTCTTGTGTACGAGAAACTTAATGGATCCCAAAAGTTCTTACAGAACCAAGTAGAACTAACTTATGGAGGATCAATAAAAGCGAACGCGCAGCTCCAAATAACTTAGTGAGAGGAAGAACAAAAGAAAGGATATACTGATTAAATTGCGTTTATTGACAAAATAAACCGGTTTTAAGTATACATTTTTATACGGAAATCAATTTTATTAGATGTGGACTAAGCTATCACGAGTTAAAGAAAATGCAGGCTAGGCTTCGAAACCTAGGTACATGTAACGGAATGATTAATGTATGTATAAGGTCGGGATTAGGTATCGTTGGGACACGGCGCTCTCTGAACTCCGTGTAAGGCACCTGACTTGACGATACAGTATTAATAATGTTTTAACTTACACAGATGTAAACTGTTAAAGTCCAAACGTCAAACTGATAATTTTATCCAATTAATAAATTAAATCATGAATAAGGAATGAATGAAATAACGAACGAACAAAGAACTTAAATTTTATTTCAGACTTCGATGCGTCCATACCAATTTTACTGTTTGTTTGTATATTTCATTTTATTCCTATCGCTGTATCCACCTAATATCTTATAACATTAGGTAAGACAGGACTTTGATAATGAGATAGTTGAAATAATCTATCCGAATCCTCTATGCCAATATTAGAAGGGATGTCAATACTAATCTGGGAAGTAGCAATCTATTTGGAGTGTATATAGGTTAGGTTTCAGTACAAAAGTGTATTGGAAGAGTTCAAGAGTTGATGCATTTAAAACCCGTCAAGTTGACTGTAAACACACATCCATCACTGCTGTAAACTGCAAGTTGTGACGTCACGATATTAATAAATTCCTCGTGAGCCTTTGTTTATTTCGCGCGAAGCCGTTAGATGTTATCTAACTTTATGACTTGTTTACGGTGAATTTAATGACGCCCGAAAGCCTTGTGAGCTATTGAACTATGACTGGGAGCGAATTAAGACCGAATGGAAAATTCAGGGGAGTGAAATGAGCGTGAATTACGTTTGGAATGAAAGTTAGTTTAGGACAAAATAACGAATGAATGAATATATTGACACCTTTAGCAAAAGTGAGCTTAGGATGAAATTACGTATAAACTAACAAATTGACAGGTTTAGGACTTACAATGTTAGGATTATCCACAGAAATGTTGTAAATAATAAAGTAATACCATTAGACTGTCAGTTTTTCACATGGGAGAAACCTCAATGGTTTTAGTATAAAGATAGTTTAAACCCTGAAATAAATAAATAAAATAAACACTATTGAAGAATTCGGCTATACAATATGAAAAAAATGTATTAACAAAATGAACTATAATCT
The DNA here is from genome assembly GCA_018244855.1 of Elbella merops. NCBI lineage: Eukaryota > Metazoa > Arthropoda > Insecta > Lepidoptera > Hesperiidae > Elbella > Elbella merops. Next base: position 12,436 of record DWMG01000970.1, read on the forward strand.
CGCGCGCATAATTCATAGCGCGAATTTAATAAAACTTTCATTAACAAGTTGTTGATGAAGTATATTCAACAATATATATTAAATATATCCAACATTCTTAAGAATCTCAGCGAAACCCGAGCCACTGTCTAGTATTTTTATAAACGTAAAATATTTACTTTGACGATGACGATAAATCTTACTGAACAGATATGGGTCTCTCCTCACATCTGTCACCGGAAAATTATGTACATACGTAACATAGGAAACCTTAAACTCGTGTATGCAAGATAATTAATTAAGCTATACGTCGGTAGCAACCCTATTGTCACATGTTTTTTCATCTTCCACAGGGCCTGAGGGTGTAAGGGGTTCCAACCACCATCTCAGGAGCCTAAGCCAACCTCACCTGCACGCGGTGCACCCTGCTATTACAAATTAGGCTCTGATGACCGGCTGATTGCGGTATAGCGCAGCCTAAATAGGCACGGCTAAATGCCCTGGCTGCCGACGGGCGGCAGCTTCGGTGGTGCGAAAAGCTGTGCCTTGCGATCTCCACCCGCATGCCCAGCGTGGAGATTAAGAGCATAAACTCCTTTTTGCGGGAGGCCTAAATCCAGCAGTGGACTGACATAGGCTGATGATGATGATGATGATGACAGGACCTGAAGGCCGGAAGGAAAGATTGTTAGGTGTTGTTAAAACAAGACCTGACAAATTTTCTCTGACGATAAATATCTATTAATTCTTATCGTGCCCTCTGAGGCATAATATTTCTTATAATATGTACGAGTACTTCTTACAATTAGGAGGCGTGACTCCGGCGGCGTGCCGAACAGTACACAAAATTAATTGGCAATATTAAGGTTACTTATTGCTTTTATATTATATTATACAAGTATCCCATGAGCCAGTAGTCCCTTAGACATAGGAAATAATATTAACCATATTATAATATCGAAAAAAAACTGTTAATCTGTTACTATATGAAACATAATTTTGATAGCTTAAATAAGGTTTTAAAATAAAAACTTCCTAAGTGTACTCACGTACGCAAGCACAAGCATGTACACACATGCGCACGCCCACGCTCACGCGCATGCACACCTACACGCACACAAACACACACACACACACACCTACACACACACACCCACACACGCACCCGCACACGCATACGCACACACACACGAACACATACACACCTACACACACACCTACACTCACACACACCCTCACACACACACACACACACGCAAACACGCACACGCATCTATAAAATACGTATATTGTACACACAATTCATTGTTGTTCAGATGAATCGCTTTACTGATTATATATGCGATTTTGTAGGTTGTTTACGAAAAGCTAACGAACCTAAAACTTCCAGCTCTGTGTTTCCGTTGTGTACATTCAATAGCAATAAATTACAGAATTAATTGCCGATTGAATGAATGCATGAATGTTTTATATAATGATGAAGAAGCCGCTAACGAGCATCAGAGCAGCAGCAGTTACAAGTGAATGCTGCTGCTTATGGATGTCTGTTACCAAGTTTGTAAGGTATAATTTATTGGCAGTAGTTTTGCGTTAAAAATAACATAGCCATAACATATATTCAGTGTTTTAAAAAACCGAGGCTTTTTCATAACGATAACAATGAGTGCGATGGTTATATTTTTATTTTTATATATATGGTCTTTTTCAATCGTGACATAGCATTCTTCTTTTCTCCTACTTTCGTTAATATTGATATAAATTCTCTTAAATACATACCTATCTTTTTATTTATTGTGCAGGTATAGGCAGTATTTTCCCAAACGCGCACTTAAACTTTAAGCTAAGGCTTAAAGTAATTTATTTTAATTCAATCATTTTTCATCCCCTTGTTATGGGAGGCTTATTATTCACACCACTAATCAAACTTCGTAGTGATAGAGTAGTTAGTGGTCAAATCTTATGTCCGGTCCTTTACAAAATCATGGATAAATAATATTAAAACTTACTACATTGTAATAAACCTCTTGTGAAAGTATGCCAAAAAATTCAGTTTTCAAGAACTGCTTTATGAAACAAAACTTTATTTAACCTAAAATATTTCAGTCGCGCAGAATTCAATTACGTATTATACCGTTCGAATTAGATCATGATTAATAAATTATTGTTATTATAAACAATAAATTACATTACTTGGCGTGTCAACGGGATATTTAATGGAATACAAACCGCTGAATGATACTGAATGGCTGAACGGCGAATGAACGCTTAGCTGACTGAATGGAGTTATGACGAGAGATTTACAAGTCGATTTGTGATTTTAGTGTCGGGTTTTATTGTTCGCTAGCTCTAATGAAGTGCTATAGCTGTTCATTTGTGTGTCATTTTATTTGTAGGGTGGAGTAAGTGTTCATATTGAGACAGTGTTAGTATCGAATACTGTAGAAATAAATATGTTCTATATTCAAATATACCGATGCAAATATGTCAAATGATGTTAGGGAGTTAGTTATAAGTTGCTGAAACTGGAGTTCATGTATGAAGAGAGTGAGAATGAATTTGGAGGAAGCAGGTCAGATCTGTGACGATAGACATATTTGGCACTCCATGCTCTGTACTTGTACGTGATTGTATAATAATAATACATATACCGTACCATTTTTTTATCTTTTTATAGTAACAATGAAGTTAGTTTTTTAGTAATAATAAAAGAATAGGAAGTCCCTCGTATAGTTTGGTGAGGTAAGGGTTTCAGCGTCGGTACAGTTTTAGTGAAGGGTCGCGATGAGGGGCGACAGGACGCACAGGGACCTGGGACCGGTCACGTTAAACAAATGGTTTCCTATCCGCTGGCAGATATAAAACTTATAATATAAAGGTACATGATTGGTAGGTACGTGGTTATTAGGAAGATATGTCATTCATAAGTATTTTTTTTATTCTTATTAAACCTTCATTGTACGAAATACATATGCAATACGCAAATGGAACCCTTTGTACGAAACACATACGCATTACGCGAATGGAACTCTTTGTACTACGAGTACATTGGTACGCAATACGCAAATGAAAATCGTTATGCCACATACGTATGCAATACACAATGCAAATGGAATTCGGTGCCGTTGCAACCAATTAGAAACCACATATTGATATTCGATAAACCAATTGCAGGCTGCGCTGGTGCCTGATGAACACTGTGGTCGTTGCTGATAAACTAGGGTTGCTTGTAACGAGTTAAACATTCATCAACTCTTAATTATTATTCAAAATTTTCCAATTTAGTTAGATATGTCAGTTGTGAAAAACGATGGTTTTTATATGAATGCGACAGTGTTGTAATCTGGTGGATGGTGTTGACATCCGTTGAGTAAGGGCATAGTGCTGCTACCCACATTAAAAGGCGCTTAAGTGGGTATGCTAGTTGTTTATAAACCAAGCGTCACATGTCATCACATCACACCTGTGTCAGCTATCCAAATGTTCATGATCCATTCGCGTGCCTCCGCGTACCAGAATTTTACAGATGTGATCTAAGTTTTCTACCATCCGCAAGTGTATCCACCGCAGAGATTTTGTACATACCATTTTTAGACTACTATCGTTTAGAATCTAGAATTTGAAAATGAATTCAAAAACTTAAAATTAAAGAATGCCATATTGAATTGTATGGGAACAAATCCAGGATTTATTGTAGGTCCTACATCCTACAATGTAGGAGTACGACCGTTACATCTTAGCAGTGTCTGTTTTTGGTCGGGTTCTGATTAAGTAATCAGACCTTCTATTCTAAACATCAAAAGGAGATACCTACGAATCGTATTTCTTATTAAACATACGAGGAATATAATTTCGGTTTGAGATTTCATTTAAATGTCTATAAACTCGTAGGATTGTTTTGTTTAGTAAAATAAGATAATCTTTATGGCTTTTAATTGAGTGATTTTTCTTTTTGATAATTTTTTTCATTGTGAAAAGTCGTATCCACGAAATTCCTTCGTGACTATTTAAATTAAGGTCATAGACAAATACTGAGTTAACAGAAACAGTTTCAGCCCTACGGCTTCCAATATTGACATATCCGATATTTGGGTCAGGAGAAGCCTATTTGGAGTAGGCTATTACAGCGTCAAACTCTATAATTGCTGTACCCGACCCTCACTATAGTATCATGTTAATATTACATATAAAAACATTGGCTCTAGTAATGTAGAGATTATAGACGTTTATTTTAAACTGGACTGTATATAATGACCCTAATGAAAATGAAAGCGAATAAAAACATGAGTTGCAGATGACATGATATATATA
>DWMG01000971.1:0-16721 GCA_018244855.1 Elbella merops
ATATAAAATAGTACAAAGACTGTCTCCTTGGCCTAGTGGGTTGTAAGCGCGACTGCTGAGCAGGAGGTCCCAATGTCGATCTCCGGCCCCGGCAAAGTAAGATTGCGTTTTACTAACTTGAACTCAGTAACCCAGCAGTAGTTCGGAGAATAGATTTATGCTCGACGTATGGTAATGGACTCACTGTATATATCATGGGATGTATAATATGATAGGTAAAACGTAGCAGTGTATGTACTCGTCTGCCTACACTTTCGAGGAAATACGGACGTGATTTTACGTTAAACTGATGATATGATGAAATTATGGTAGGCATCAACCTGATGGAAATGATGAAATATAGACTGGAAATATAATTTATTCATTACTAGTTTTAAACTCATCTTCGCTACGCCGTAGCAGCGTAGGCGGCTTGGGAAAAGGTATTTTTTAAAAACCTTTTAAGATTTCTTTTGTTATAATTGAATGAAAACATCGTGAATTGAGCGTAGAAATGACTATTGTTGTCTATAACATTCAAGTTACGTAATTTTCACGAGACTAAGATGTTTAATGACTCCTTTCCACTAATTACATTTAGGTAGTTGCGAGTTTTATATTTATGAGCTCCAACAATGTTTTTAAGGATTAACAACTTATTATACTCTAGATGTATATATATGTACATTTTTATTCGTTTTACTACACTTCTCTGCCCACTTCTTCCGGGATCACAGGCGTGATGTTACACCACATTACAATAGTATTGATATACCTACACAGTTTTATCATTGCGATAAAAACAATTTAACAATTCTGTGTTACGAATCAATCAAAATACGATGAATTTGATAAATCCATATATTCAATGCTTCGAGAAAAATAAATACGTAAATAGAAGAAGTGGAGAGAAAGTTGGAGTCGAGTACGTCTGTAGTATAATTCTAGGAGTGCGATCTAAATTCGGTTAATGTGTTGTGTAGGAACATCGAACTGAGCTCCCAATGCGCTGCTCGGCTGCAAATGTTCTCCAGCTTAAAGCTGTTATCCGCCGTGTTAGCGCTAAGTCTCTTTATTTAATGGCATTTTCCTTTGTTCGTGCCGTACTATCGAATTGAAATGCAGTTAAAGTGTGAATGAATGGTGGCTGCAGCCAAATAGCTCTGGTGGCGTTGAATCTTTCTATTGCGACGTTAGTAACCAACTACAGGTTTGCTAACTAAATATCAATATATTAGTAACAATAAATATTACTAAAAGTATTTGTATTTTCACGTTGAAACGTGGCATAGATGAATGTAGAATAAGCACGTGTACAATGTAAAGTAGGTATAATTGGCATCCGGTCCTTTCTACCTATCCCGTAAAGGACCTAGAGTGGTGATATAATAACGATAAAAAAAATATATCATTGCGCCTGTAATTCCCGAAGTGGTAGGCAGAGGAGTATGGTACACTCCCACGTTTCAGTAGTTACGTTTAAGCTCCATGGAATAGGTGGTGAGTGTAGTGCCATACACCGGGCACATATCCAGACTTCGAGTGACTAATAGGAAATTCTAAATTAGAAAAATCCAATAGCGGGTACTATTGGATTTTATTTCATACACGGGATTTGAACTCAGGACCTTCCGATAATCAGTCGCGCTTGCAATCACTAGACCAACGAGGCAGTAATAAAAAGACAAACGATAATTAAAAAAAACTAAATATGTAGGTAAAAAATTGAGGTCAACCCTCAAATAAACTATATGGATTGTAAAATGTACAGTAAGTTTAAAAGCATATTTTTCACTAACAGTTTAAATACTCCGTGTTTATGATCACTCGTATTAACCGTGTGCCTGTTGGCGTTTACGACTTCTACTATAAAAATCCAGTCACTAAAATGTTTTTGCAAATTTCTCATATTAACATGGATACAGAATGAATGCAAGCAAGCTGTCCAGTTCTGTCAGATATCATCACAACTCTTATGGGGTAAGCAGAGACCACTGTTGCGAAAGTGCAAAATGTTTCTATCATTAAAACCTGACGCGTTTCGTCTATGCTCATCACTCTCATCATACAAGCGCTTTTGGGATCCTCTCAACGAGTATCTGACGTATTTAGCTATAATAAATATGTGTTGGTCTCTTTCAGCGTCTGTATTCATCGATATCTCTCAATCTAGAATATGACAGAATTAAAGTATCTACCTAATATTAGTTGCGTAGGACTTGCGCAAATTCCAGGTAGAGAAGTAATCGGAGATGGAGCTGGGCAAACCTCGGGCAAACCTAGGACAGAAAAGTGGCATGTTAAGAGTGAAGTTGAGTTATTTAGGGACGCTGCGCCATCTTAGTTACGCTCCAATACGTAAGAAATACATTCAGACAAGTGTAACATATTTATAGTGTTTTCAAATTCTTTGGTACATACTGATGCGAGGCCACATGTTACCGAACCTCCAATAATTCCACAATTTAGTGGCGTCCAAGTATGCGGACGAATTAGACGAGCGAGTTCCGTGCAATAAATTATAAAAGCGATGTCTTTAGGGATCGACTCGGCCGTTGTAGCGTCGTAAATAATGTGCTGCTTCGTTCCCGGTCATATCCCAACAAAGAACTTATTTGGGAATTGCTTGAGCTCTTGTGAGCCTTCCTCGAATAATATAAAAACTATCAAAATTACTCTTATACTGTCTGTTATTAAGTTATATGTTAGTGTTAGATACCTACTGTCTGTGAATTTTCAATTGATTGTGGGTGGTAGGTAGGAATGTACAAGTATAGCTTCGCAGTTTAGATCCACTATCCACTTTACGAACGGTGGATTTTACTACGTGAAATGACATTAATATAAAAAAGAATTCTAAAATTTACATATTACCTAAGTAACTACTGGAATTCGAAAATCTTTCCAGTTTTACAGATTTTTTAAGAGTATATGGTATAGTCCTCTGTGTCGGTGTCAACAGTAATTAAAATTATGTAACTATAATTATGTACTATTTGATTAAAATTATTTAACTACATTATCCAACAAAATGCTAGCGGCAACGAACTTCAAGTTCACTGTGAATGTTACATTAAAAGTAACAAAACGTGAACGAACACCTAGGAATAACGATGAGATTGTACATACATAACAAGTGGGACCCTTTTGGTTGATTCACAACTTTCACTCCGATACACGTACGTGACGTGCCTGTTCCAACTGAAACAACTACATTATGTGTATTCAACTTGGAACTTTTATACTGAAGCATTAAGTTCAGTCACGCTAAGATCAATACATGAACACGAATGAATATTTTAACAACTTTCTCGCAATGCTGAATTTTCAGAATTGCAAAATTGTTAAACTTTTTAACTTCACTTGTATATATCGCAAGGAATTCTGACTCGCAGTAGCACAACAGCACTCGTGTAAGAATTCGAAAATAAAAATAAAAAGGATTTTGAAAACGACTCTCGTGCCGTCTGGCGGAGCGGAGTGCAGTCCGGCTTTAACGCGCTTGTTAAGAGTTGTGATTTACTTATTTTGTAGGTAGGTTTACTGCTGTGTAAATGTTTTTATGTATATAAGTTCACAATTCAGTACAAAATTTGTTGGCAACACCAGTGACAACATATGTAATATAATAAATGCTTAAAAAATTCTGTAATATTCTCATGTCAAAATCAGAGAAATGATATTGTTGTAATTTGGTACGGAGATAACTCGTGACCAAAATTACTTAGGATACTCTTAAAGAAAGAACTAAAGGCTGAAATATTATGTCTTTCGCAAGTTTCAACTTCGAGTACTACATTAGAGGCGACAATATAATTTCTGTTAGAATATACAGGAAGCCCGCAAGCAAAACATTTGTTACACATTAAGTTCGTAAAGAATATTCCTGTTATTTTTTTCTATATTATAATGAATGTATAATTGTATAATCATATGATTTATACATCGACCTAAGTGATCTTTCTCATGAGCTCATAGGCGGGCTATTGGAAACGGGTACTTGGCCTGTAGACTGTAGATGTTCACACCTGGACAGGAGGTCTGATAACAATGATGATGATAATTTAATCATACACAATTCGAATGATGTTATAGATAATACAAATGTAATGTTATAAAGCTTAACCATCTCGCATTCTTACCAGTACATCCCGGTTTTCATATAAATGAGTAATTTGAATGCTAACTGTCAGCATTTTGAAGCGTGAGAGTTTCTATAATTAGATAATTTTCTCGTCTAAGGCCGTACGCGGGTGCGATGAACCCGAGGGACGTAATTAAAGTTCTTTGATTAACATTGAGATTCTATTTATTAGTATGAAAGACATCAATTAAAGTTGTGTAAAGTCATTCATTGCTAGAGTTATACTAAATAGCTCTTAATTTATTATATGTTGAATGAGTATTTGTAAACCCTTCATATCATATTTCAACTTGTTAACCTTATATCAAAAATAAAGTATGAATAAATAAGTTCTGTGTAATTATAATTATTATATGGTCAAGCCAGGTACCTTACGATATAGACAGAGAGTACCGAGTGCCAATAATCTCTATCCGATCAAAAATCATCACGTCTTCTACATCGATGACTCTCTTCATACTGACGCCGTGAATGATGGTAATGGTGATGATGGAGATGATGATGATTATTCTGTTTGTCAGGCGGTGACCCGTCGATCGCGGCAGTCGACGTCAGCGCAGTGGTCGCGGTCGTTCCGCGGCAGCGCCGCCGGAGCCCCCGACGACGCTGAAGTGGACGACGTGTTCTTCTCGCCGCCGACGCTGACGTCGCCGCTGAATCAGCAACACCACGACGACGCCGACGGCGTCGACGGAACCAAGGGGTAAATATATACATACATATTGACACATCTATTATCTATACAGATAACCAGATAATATGATTTTTTGTATATTGCGGTCCTGGCAGGCATCTTGTCCAGCTTCAACATTTATTAAGATCGTTATATACGGCTATGCTCAGATGTTAAAAGAAATGCTGATCCGACTTTTCTCAGGACGTCTCCGATTTGATTGAAACATGTATGTACGCTTATGACTCTTTTCCCGACTTTATCATTAACATTCTTCTTGTTAATTAATTTCGTTATTAGGATAAATATTTTTTACGACGAATATGAGGTTTTTTTTTAAATACAGGAATATAAATTTAATTTATAATTCCCACTTTTGTCGTTTTATTGTTGGCTATGAATCTCGTCCTATTACAATATAGGTTCAAATAATAGGCTGCCACACTCACCGAATGTAGTGGGTAGAGTTAACGGGCCTACGAGAATGTAATGAAAATTTCTAAGGTACCCTATCTACCACTATTACTATTAATGGTGAAGGTTGCTTTACGGTGTTCTCTTTAAGGAGCATATTTTTTTTATAAAGAAAGTTACGCGCCAGCATTGAACCTAGGACACTTGGAATGGGAAGCTGAATTCTTTAACATTAATTCATCACTGTCCGAAATAAATTTACTGTTATAAATTTATGTTGAAAAAGGTATATACCAGTTATGTTTTGGAATATTTTAATGCGAATCTGAATTAACGTTTTTAATGTCACACATATGTGCTCGTGTGTTCGTGTGTATGATATACGAACAGATAAATAACTGTATTTGTGAACTACAAAAAATCCGTAATAAATTGACTAAAGTAAAAGAGACAGCCATTCGCTTACTTAACGGGAGCGCTGATATATTTTTTAGTTTTATTACCTTAAAGGTCTAAATGCCGATGTTTATTGCCCTGAAAAACCTTTTCTAAAGCGTACCATCGTAAAAATGGATATTTAGGATGGGTTAGGATTACTGGATGGTTTCAGATCATAATTCTTCGCATAATCCACTTATAAGTATTTGCTTTACATGAAGTTACTTAATTTAATTGAAGAATTTTAAACCTGTGTTACACTCGTATTTTTGGAAAAAATATTGAATTCAACATAGTTTTGGAAAAAAATGTTTTGTTTATCCTATCTGTATATAAATTGTTTAAGGTTATAGAGATGATTGTTTTATTAAGCACATCGAATATCCAAAGCCTTATACGTTAATTTAAGCATCCAAATCTAGAGACTGACGGTTCCAAAGCCCACGATTTTCTATAATTATCTATAAAGTTCTGTAAAGTCTGCCAACCTGTACTTGACCAGCATGTTACGACCTTAACGTGTCTCATAGTAACAGTAGACGAGTACGAAAGCGCAAAGATAAAAGGGTTGACGTGGACGACTGCGACTGCGACATTACGTGCGCGAAACTAAAAATAAATTCAACAAGAACTACGAGCACATACGCCGTACACAATAAACCCATTTGTTCACAGTACACATAACACGGTAAGCCCATTTACCACACAGTACATAGTATACGGTAAACTCATTTGTCCTTAAGAGTTTTTGTGTAAGTAATGCTTGTGAGCTTAAAATAACTTTAAAGCTCGCCACGCTAGTTAGTAACCGGCGCTAGGTTTTAATTTTCTGTCGCGAGGCCGCAGTATTACATAATTGTATATTTTTTACGGAACAGAAGCCATTGAATAGAAGGTGACAGAAAATGGTCCGCCTAAGTACTACTTCTGTTTTACCCGTTAATATTGAGAAGCAATTTTTTTAACAATTATTTTCGTCTGGCTGTAGTTAGCTAATGCGCTAATATACAAAACATACAATAAATGTACATAACATCACGCCTGCTATTCATTAAGGCAATGTAGTATCCCACGTATCACCGGTTACGTTTCCGACCTATTATGGCATAGGTGGTGAGCGTTTTGCCACACACCGAGTATAGATCCAGATTCCGAGACGCTACTAAAAATGTCTACTAGTAAATCTAAATGAGAAAAAATCAATACCACTTGACCCGGGATTCCAACCTAGGGCCTCTCAATCAGCAGGCGCGCTTGCAACCACACGACCAACGAGTGCTATAAATATAAATGTCATTACAACTACAAAGTTTACAAATAAATGCGACTAGAACAATAATTTCGATGACGCACGTATAATATATACGTGGGAGCGTTCTCCTAGGACTTCCGTTTCGGAGAAATACGGGCGCGATACTGTTGTAATATAATCGCTATGTAGAGTTAAAGCCAGCTAGTTTAACAGTTTACAAACTGTATTAATGCATCAACTATGCTACGTTAGATTATCGATACTCGTGCAAGCCCACAGCGGGCTCAGCTACATACCGTTAACTTTAATCAAGTTCACCATAGCGTCGTGTTTTCGCATTGACAGATTAATTATTCTCTCATTATCATAACAGTTTAGTATGCATGATGAAGTTCTGTAACTCGTAACAATGCTGGAGAGGCCAGTGTCCGGCGGTTGACGAGGACAGCCGGATGATGATGGACGCATAATAGTTGAGGGTAGCTGATGTTATAACATGGGCTTTTCTGTGAGGCATCTCAATTTCTGTGGTGTTTAAATTTTTCGTAGGTGATGGTGCGCTCGTTTGTAAAATTTATTTTGTATAGACCTACATGGCCATTTGTGCATTGTTAGTTTTTTGCAACCCTTTGCAATTCCACTGTTGGAACACGGGTCTCCTCTCGATTGAGAAGGTTAAGGCCACAGTCTGCCACGCTGGCCAAGTGCGGGTTGGCAGACTTCACACACCTTAGAAAATATATATATTTTTTTGAACCGTTCAGATGGCGATACCGGGAAGGATGACGATATGTGTGGCGGAGGGCATAGGAAGAGTCACTATGCTTCTCCCGGGTTTAGAGTACGTGGGGTCGTTGCGATTGAAGGACACCGGTGCATTCTATTGGAGATCCCGGAACCCTACTATTAACGCCGAGGAAGAACACCAAGGAGGTTTTAGTGTGGTTAAAGTCCCACATAACCCGATATCACTCCTAGGTACCAGGTACCTTTTGAAGGTTTCCCCCCATAACCAAAAAAAAGGCAAAGGCACTACTAATGTAGTGGGAATGACGAAATTTATACATTTATACATCATATTAATTACCAATCATGTTATCGGGTATCTACCTATACCCGTTTCGCTAATACAAAATGAAGAAAATAACAAGTTATACTTAATGTTAGAAAGGATACGGTCTGAACCGGGAAAGAGAGTTCTGCCAGTCAGTAGTTCAGCCATTATGCATCCAACAGACCAAATGTCCACTGTTTGATTGTAATGCATCCAGTTTAACATAATCTCTGGTGCTCGGTACCATCTATAAAGAGGTGTATGGAATAAATGTAATGAATTGCATTCATAAAAAAATATATGTTATTAAACTTGAACCAATTGAATAAATCTTACCTGGTAGCCACATAGCCCGTCATTTCATTTTCAGTAGGCCTGGCAAGACCAAAATCTAAAATCTTAAGTTCACAATCCTCATTCACAGCTATATTGGATGGTTTTAGATCCTAAGGTAAAACAATGTTAATATTAGGTATATACTCAACTAAATTCAATTAAAATGTACTGAATTACATGCACTTACTCTATGAATAATTCCAGCTGAATGAATATATTTAAGGCCTCGAAGTATCTGATACACAAGGAACTGAACATGATCATCAGAGAGCTTCTGTGTGCGAACAATATTGTTGAGATCAGCTCCCATCAGATGTGTCACCAGATATACTTGCTGAAACTCTTCTAAGTTCCTCTCGGGACTAAACACATCCAGCAGTCCTAAAGTATTATAAATTACAGTGCTTAGTTGAAAAATACACTTGACACAATGCAAATTATTTCTAATAATATCTTCGAAGTCACATCACATACCTGGGATAAAATGCAGAAAAGAAGTGTATTAATAAACACTCATTCTAAAAAAGGAATTCTTTATAAAAAAGTACAAATTTTCATTAATATGAATTCTATAAATAACAGTTGGTTTTGATATTTCTTTACAGTGCAACTGACCTGACCACTTGACACTTACAATTAGTTCAGATGCAAATAGTTTTAAAATAACAGTACATTTATATTCACACTGCAGATCCGGTATGCCCTGTACAGACAGATTCAAGTGTCAAATATCCTTAGGCTCAATTCTCACTAAGGTACACTCCAAATGAGGTGTCAAAACATCCACTCATGATTTTTTATTTAAATAATCAGTTCACATTTTTTTTATTATTACTTTAGTAAGATCGAATTCATATTTCATCAGTATGTAATTTGTATCTAAATATAATTCCCGAAAAGCACAATTTACAAAAAAAAAAATATAACAAGCTAAGCTCGGTCATCCAGGTACTTTGTATGAAATGAAAAAATAAACATTTGTTCTAGGCCAACATACAAATGAGGACATATTTATATTTTTTGTACACAAATTTATGTTAGTTAATAGAGATAGAAGTCTGTGTGTTATTAAAATGTCTTAATGTCTCACATCTACTCTACCTTAATGGGAATTGAGTGTTATAGCCCATATGTGTTTTTTTGTTTCTTTTACATTTCACACACACTGGAGATTTGAGTCCTCAGTAATTTTTTTTTAATTTATGTTTTAGATACTCACCTATAACATTCTCATGGTTCATATGTTTCAACATTCTCAGTTCTCTGTAAGTTCTCTTGGCATGCACTGCAGACTGGAAGGGCCTTGCCAATTTCTTAATTGCTACTTTCATGTCATGCAGAGTATCTATAGCCGAACTGCAAATAAATTATACAGATCAAAAGCAAAGCTCTATTAGGGTTTAAACACAAGAGTGAGAATAACCTAACAGTACTTAATTATAAGGAAAAACTTTATATTAAATGTTGACTTTCACTATACATACAATGCAAATAACTCATAAAATTGAATAGGACTGTGATTGTGAGCAGCTCGAATCCAACTGAAAATTATAATTAACAAAAAATTGTATATTATCCCATAACTATTGTTTTCTCACCATTTATTCTATGGGACTTAAATCTAACACTCCTCTGCCCACCCCTTTGGAGATTATAGGTGTGATGTTACATAACTATTTTCTTTACAGATAGGAACACTTATTGTTCTGATGTGATCACAAATGAGCAATACTTGATATAATAAACTTTTACACTACAAATGGGTTTAAAGATATATATTTATGTACATGCTTTTAAAGCCAGTTGGAGCAGTATATCTCAGTAGTTAAAACATAATTATAATAATGCTTTGTTATTGATCTAGAAAAACTATTAATCTATTTAAGTTCCAGGCCTTTCCCCAATAGAATAAGAGACTTGTATTTAGCAGTAAATATCATTTATAGTAGGTTTCAATAAGAATTATTTTTTATTACTAAAAAAATTCCAATTTTCTCTTATGAAATTCTAACTTTAAATGATTCATATAACAATTACTTTTGTGATAATATTTGGTGTAATCCAAATATCCATTTCCTTGCAACCACCCATAAGCTTAAGTAAAAAAAACTTTGTATAATTATGTGATAGTTTTAAATTATTGTAATTATGTACAGTTTTTCCCTGAATTTCTTCAGTATTCAACAGTATTTAATTTTTTCTTATTATCGTTTTTTTTAAGCTTAACACAAAATCCATTATAATTGTGTTGTATGTTCATGTTAAACAATATATGACCAATTTGGTTGATAATTCATAAGTGTGATAATTATGGCACATCATCCTTAGCACCTGCAGTACTGATAACTTAGCAGTTGTTTTGTTGTAGTGTATAATAAACCTTCTATAGTAAATCAAATTATACATTTATAATTATAGAAATAGCTTTGCCAGAATCCAGTCATAGATGGATGGATCTACCAACTATTAATACCAAAATCAGTCTGAAAATTCCTAAGCAGTTGTTAATCAAATGTCAAATGTTTAAACGTGCCAAGCGAACCTAACCGTCTTAGTATATGTAACGAAAGTGGACCTTAATTTAATTAACATAGGGATTTAAATAGTTGACTCTTCAAGTGCAATAAGTTCTTACGAACGCCGACACTATGCTTAAATGGCTCAGTAACAAAAAATAATCAGCAATAATGAGCTAGGCCTTAAAGAAAACCAGTTCCACCCACACATTTTCTAGCTAGAGTGGGACATATGTTGCAAATTCCAGAGGTATAAGAAGACGATTTGATAATCGTTTTAAACATCTATTAAAAATAAATATTGGCTCAGTGCCTAAAACTTTTCACAAAAATACGTACCAAACTTGACCGTAAGCACCAGAACCTACAGGTGTAAGCATTTGATATCTTTCAGGTACAATCCATTCTGTTTTAGTTATTTCCACTGTATGAAAACGAGGCATTTTGCTTCCTCCGTTACTTTTCACTATGTTTCTTTGTTTTATTACTAAAATATTAGCAATGTATAAACAGTGTAATGTATTATCAATGTATAAAACTAAAAAATCAAGATGGAATTTCTCTTCAAAATGTCAAAGTTGACAGCGTGCACAGACCCTAAATGTTCAACTACTTATGGAAACAACGCAGGAAAACATTACCATTGCTAACAGTAGTATTATTGCAAGAATGCATAAATTTCAAATATGTTCATGTGGAATAATTCATGGAATAGTTATTTATAGCTCATTTGATATAAAATTGAAGATTGCGATATCGTTCCGTAAAAATTTAATTATCTAATAAAATGAATCTATACGTCGATTTCTTACCACAAAAAAAGATATTTGACACTGCAAATGGACAGTCGTAAATGTCACTTATAGCAGACTGTCCGACAGCTGTGCAAGTATTTTACAAAAACAAAGCTGCATCAATTTCAGAACATATTCAGGTGCTAAAACATACTGAATATGGCGCAGACGGCAGGCGTGAAACCTATGGCCATTGCTGGCCGGGTGGCATCTGAAAGAGAAAGATGTCTCGGAATGACTGACGCTGAGAGAGCCTGGCGCAAGCAGTGGTTACAAGACCAAATATTGGCTTCGAATGAGCCTGTGCACGTCGAGGAATATTGGAGAGAACGTACTAATCCTATTCGTCGGTTTTACCGTAAACCTCTCGATGTCATTTACAATGGTCTAGTACCTATTCTGGTAAGGTTACATAACAACAACCTAAAATAATGTGTAAGTGTTAATGTGTTTTATTTAAATCAGGGAAATTCATATAAGTATTAAACTCTATAGGGCCAACAGCGCGCCACAGACTATAGATGGATAACTGGCAAGTTATTCATAGCTGGTTTTGGTATACTATGCACTCATTACTACTTTAAATACCATGGAAACGTAAGTTTTTGCATTTAACCTCTTAACATACGTATTTCTGGAAATTATCTATACTTTAATTATTGTATGTTTGTTTTGTAGAATTGGACCAAGAAAGGAGGTTGGAGGATTCAAAGGACTAAGCCAAAGGTGTTGCCTGGACAGCCTGGTTTTCCCTACAAATCCGAGCGCACTAAGGATTCTGATTATGCTGATAGAGGCTTCAAGTCTTCTCCTATTTAAGTTATATGCCTCTCCAGTTTCATGTGTAATATAGATGTTGAAATAATAAATAGTAAATATAAATATTATGGATTTTTAAATCAGAGCAAAATTTCATTGTAATGGCAGTTGAATTATTGAATTGCAATGGGATATGATAATTTTTTTAGTACCAAAAAAACATTCAATTGTTACCTTAATGAATATATAATAATAATGGTTGGATGTGAAGAGTTGAAGATCAAAGTCAGTGGTGTGTCATTGAAGAGGCCTATGTCCAGCAGTGGACAGGAATAGGCCTATAATGAACAAAGTGTATTATTATTGGTTAATAACAAATGTAAACTGGAACCTTTATTACTGATAAGCTGAACTCTAAATGATGCAGGCTTGAACTTATTCTACTTCCTATAAAATAATGTGGTATTCTTACTCACATAAAATGGACACAGTGAAATAAAGTGAAAGTGAGTTACATGTACTAATATTTACAAAAAAAGGTTTTCCATAGTGTGTAATAATAAGTCTAGTCTAACAGCCAAAAACATTCAATTTTGTATACAAACAGTAAAGTATTTTATTAAAACAGCTTGCATTCAAAATATATACTACTGCAGTTCCAACTTTCTTTAAAATATGCTTCTTGTTCTATTTAATGTTATGTCAAACATGTACTCTCCCAGAAGGGGAAGACTGATATGTGTAGGAGTTGTGGATGGATTATGGAAAACTATAAAACATTCTCAATATAGGCTAAAATCTTATTAACATATTAAATAGATATGAACTGTTAAGATAAAAATGTGCAATGAATCAACATACAAACTCAAAACATCATTTTAAAATAGGAACTATTTACAATTAAAGTAAACACTTATATTTTATGCAAAATGTATTCCTTCAGAATTGAAAGCATGTAATAGCTTCATGAAATCATCACAGTCCATAGTTCTTGCCCTCATCTGGTCAGCTTCAGCTGCAACTAATATGTCTTGTACTTTTTGTTTAATGTCAAAATTTTCTGGTATTTCCTGAAAACCAAGCAAATTTCTCAGAAAATTATACTTATGCTAATTTTAGTTGGTCTTCTCAGCAACATTTTAACACTAGATAATGCCATCACTATGAAGCAATATGGTAGAAATGTGCTAGTGGCCACCTCTATAATTTTTAATACCTAACATTCACAGGAGCCTTGTACACACATCACTAAGAAATGTACAAACACATCAAAACTCAAAAAATACCCCAAAATTCATATTGTTGAAATATCTGCCTAGCAAAGAATAACTATCTAATAGTGTTATACAAGCAATCATTGTATATATACATATAAATATCTAGCTAGCTAAGATAAATCGATCTAGCTAGATTTCATGTTTAGAAAATGCGTTTTTTCGTGGTTTCAGGCAATGAAAATATTAGTTATGAGTCAAATACCTTATTGTGTAATGAACAGTGTACATGATAATTCTTCTCCAGAACAGCCATTGTTGTACTGTGTTTGAATGCAGCTGAGAGAGTTTTGTTTTTCCTAACAAATGCTATTCTAGTGAGACCATCCCATTCAACGAAATTGATAGGTGGTGGTGGGTTTCTGGGCTCTATCCTCACCACACTCGATTCAACTTTTGGTGGTGGCCTGAAATTATTTTTTCCTACCTGTAAAATGATAAATTACATTAGGAACAAGAATTACAATGTTCTACAAACTGGTTTATTTGAAAAAAATGTCTTACATAATCTGTACTGACATGAAATACATCCTAAATATATATTATAAAAGAATTTCATAGAGGTGTACAAATTTTGTAGAAAAATTTCAAAAATTAAAAATTTTATAAATTAAACTCAAAATAGGAACAATACCTTCATTAACATATCAACACGGGCTAATAACTGTGTGTTTATTGACAATCTGCAGTACAACTTGTCACCAGGCTTTGCTATAAGACGCTGTGCAAATTCCTTCTGAAACATCAACACTGCACACCTGAAGAACGGTCTGTGTAGTAACAATTTGAAAACTAAAGGAGAACTAATTTGATATGGTATATTAGCGACACATATGTCAAAGAAAGGTAGTTCAGTTTTCAAAACATCTCCAATGAGAATTTTCAATTTTGATTGATATGGTGTGCCTTGGACTCTCTTCTGAAGTTCAGCGACTAATCTGAAACAATGGGATAACAGAATCTAAAAATTAATAATTACCTGTTATTAACGTTTATTCGAGAACTATCTTGCACAGTCACTACACTCATATGATCTTTGGAACTTTTTGTTTTTAAAAATAATCATAAAGCCACCAATCTAAACCTACTGCATAGAACCCTACCATTGGTTTTTAAATAACAGATTCTTTAATAAGTCAAGTACCTATATATTTAATTTGTAGATATTGAGTTTTCCAAAATTTAAACTTACGTTTAAAACTTGATACCTATAAAGTAGAGTGATGACATGTTACCTTGTATCAATTTCACAAGCCACAACTTTTTTCACTCTATCAAGGAGCTTGATGGTCATGTTGCCAGTACCTGGACCAATCTCAAGAGCAACATCAGTAGGCCTTAAACTAGCTTTATCCAACATAGAAGTTATTATAAGTGGATTTTTGAGAATGTGCTGACCAAAGTCCTTATTAAATTGAATTCCTGAAAATTAATTAATATTCATACATACATAAATTATCAGCCTACTCCCGTCCACTACTGGACATAGGCCTCTCCAATTGCACGCCACTGAGTTCAATCTTCAGTTCTTTAAATCCAACCGCTGCCAGCCACTTTGCGTATGACGTCACTCCACCGAGCTGGAGGGCATCCTACCCTACATTTATCAAGACGCGATCTCCACTCCAGAACTCTACTACTCCAACGGTTATCGGTTCTGCGACAGATGTGACCAGCCCATTGCTACTTCAGCTTGCTAATCCTTCGGGCTATGTCAATAACTTTCGTAATTATAATTAATATAATATTCAGTATATTTCGTTTGTTCTGAATCAGTCCTAAAATTATCCAAATTAGATTTCAAAGCATGTCTACTTAACCTCAGAGACGTATTACCTTGCTTGGCTATGTCATTGTGTATTCTAGATTTCTTTTCTGCTTTTACCTTAGGCATTTTTGAAATTGATGAAAATATACGGAATAACTAGAATGTAATAAACCAATAATATTAATCAATTAGCTTACACAAAACTCCACTGTTTGACAAACATCAGTGCCTTTTGTGTCAACGTGACTAAATTTTACTGTCTTTGGTATTTATAATCTAGTTTTGATTACTGTAAGGGGCTGGTCAGTATATCCAAATTGCCCCTTCTATTGCTTATTTTTTTATAATTTCGTTCAAATTTAATGAATATAGGATTATGTTGTGAAGATTAAAATATTGTTAGAAATTCTAGTAGATCATAGTGTACACTCTATGAAAACACTATTATTTATAATCTGGCAATTCTGAATCGTCAAATTTTGGCATGGTTGATCTTTAAGGGACCGAGTGAAATAAAACCGTTTGTTAGAATTATTATGAAAATGGAGTGGAAACCTGAACAAGAAGGATTAAGACAAATTTTAACGCTTCTCAAGGAATCACAATCACCAGACACTGCTACTCAGCGAGCAGTTCAACAAGTATCCTTTTCATAATTTTCACGTTGATGCTCTTTATCGGCGTGAATGTTTTTTGTATATTACAACTGTTTAGTGCATAGTTAATATAATTTAATTGCTTACACATCTTGCTTTTATCTATAATTCATTCAAATATATATAGGCGTATAATAGGCATCTTCTCCACGCTTACGATAAAATCGATTTTTCCGACATGACAGTCATTGACAGCTTTCGGTTAATTATATTTTCCATAACAATCTGATATCAGAAATTGGAAGAATTGAACAAATATCCGGATTTCAACAATTACCTGATTTTTGTTTTAACTAAACTGGTAACTGAAGAGGAGCCAACAAGGTCCTTGAGCGGATTAATTTTAAAAAACAATGTAAAAGCTCATTATAATAGCTTTTTGCCGGAGGTGGCAGAGTTTATAAAGCGGGAATGTCTATCTGCTGTGGGCGACCCGTCACCACTGATCCGCGCTACCGTGGGCATAATCATAACAACAATAGCCAGCAAGGGTGAGCTTACCTCTTGGCCAGAGCTACTACCTGCTCTATGTCAAATGCTTGACTCCCAAGACTACAATGTTTGTGAGGTACATGCCACTTTAATATCTCTTACGTATATCAGTGCTATACAATTCATAAATGGTTCTTTAATTTTAGGGTGCATTTGGAGCACTACAGAAGAC
>DWMG01000972.1:0-16711 GCA_018244855.1 Elbella merops
ACTATCATCTAATTTTAATAATTGAAATATAAAATAAATTAGTTGCTATGCCTCAGAGCTTAAATAATATACTAAAACGGTTCAGTGCCAGGGCGTGCTGCTTACAGTGAAGGAGAGTCTATAAATATAACAAAAATAGAATGCTACAAATTTGTAGACCTTTACAATAATAGGATGTCGTTCTTGTTTAATTGCTAACTTTCCCCTTCGTGGAATGTTAGAGATACTTACTCGTATTATTACGAGTATGTTGCACAAATGTATATTATGTTTTTTTATAACCATAGATGTAAATAACAAGTATGGCATAAAAGAATCTAATCCTTAATTTTCTCAAGTAATTTCAGAGAAACATTTACCGAATTACGTAATTTTACAGGCTGCTAGTTTTACGCCTTCAAGATTTATATGAGCAATAATTTTAGTTTGTGAATTGTTAATGGCAATCGAAGTTCAGCCCTTCCTGCAACAAACGGTTTTAATTTCCTTCAGTTCAGATATTACAGAGACAGATAAGAAAATATGATTTGGTTTTATAATGCCTGGTGCTACTGTGTGCTGGCATTTCGAATGTTTTTTATCGTCCTACATTAAGTAAGGTTCCATTTTGTGGGTAACATGATAAATTTTTCGAAGCCAACAAAGGAAAACCCCAAATCCGTTTTGTTATACTTCGAGGTATGTATAAATTAGTCCTGATTGTACTGAGAAAGATGTCATAAGTATTTTGAAGAAGGATTAGTAGTTCTCATTTGTAAGAGAATAATTTTATTAACCATGTTCGAGTTCAATCGAACTGGACCGTATTTTATTCATTTTGTTACGTTTATACTAAACGTGTAGAACTAAACTAACACTAAGGATAGTATCGGTCCTACTTAAAATTGAATGTATAAGAATAAGTTCGAGAAATGTTAAACGTTTTTGTAATTACGATGCAGTTTCGTGTGAGCACGTAGGTACCACGTCTCTCGATCTGTCTACCACAAATTGGCTATTACGATGGCTCTAACAGATATACATAGGTATAAGGCTGCAGCCGGATTCATTTTTAGCCAGTTCCGAGGTGAGAATGCAATTGTGGATTAACTGAGAGGGGAAATAGAAACCGCTCTACCGCAGACAATCCGAGGTTTTAGGCCGTTTTGGTTTTTTACGCTCGTAACTTTTGAAGGTAGTGGAGTCATGAAGCAAAAAGACCTGAAAAGGTGAGCAGAGCGATTAAAGTTCGAGATATTTTTACAAGTTAAAAGCTACTTACTAAGGGCAATTATTTTATTTCATTTTTCAATACTATTCAAATGATAATCGAACTCGCAAGCTGCTTGATGTAATGAGTTAAATCAAATCTAATGTCTCACAATATTGTACACCAATAGGTACGTTAATATTCTCATTAAAAACATCACTAAGTCAGGTGCCCCATAGTCGTATAAAACTTTAAAATTGCATTGGGTTTTATTTCGTTTTCTCTTACATCGTAAAACATACAATAAATTGTACTTAATCGTTGCAACGAATTGACAGTTACTTTCACATATCATGTACATTTTAATTACACTATCAGATAAAATTAACGAGCGTTCATAGTCTGAGGTCGAAGATGAAGTCTTGAAAACTTACAAAAGATTTGTCACTATTGACCATGAGTGTTGTAAAACTAGTCATAAAGATATTAAAAACAAATTATTGCCAATAAAAACTATATTTAAATTTTCAAGTTAGGTATGAATATGTGCCATTTATTCACTTTGGGACGGGCATTGAATTGAAGCCAGCAATACTTGTCAGTAGGGTGATTCTAATGATTTACGCGTGTCTTCTTCCAATGCAGTCACGAAACGAAATGTGAATAATGTACTCGTAGCGCGCACCGCGGCCGCGCCGCTCGCCGGGGGATCGTAAATCGTCAATGATACTTGTATCGGAATTGCGAAATTGTTTCGCGATATTCACAACTTCGTTCCGCTTTGCAGGTTATCTGCATAACCGTTTTACCAAATTTAGGTTAAGTGTGTACCATCGTCAATGTAATGCACCTTTTTTGCTGCATTGCTAGACACGGGTAGTATTCTCAGAATGAGAAGACTACATTCTGCCACGCTGGCCGCGTGTGGGTTGACGGGCTTCACACGCCTTAGCGAATATTGGAAAGGTGTCTAGAGTGCGTTTGTGCTATGTTGTTTAGGTACCCTTGCAATGTTTCCTTCTTGTCATGTTTGTTATTTCATGTATTATTCTATGCAGGCCATCTTATATCATTGTCAACGGGTTTTGGATTTCATAAGTATATTATATGAAGTTTATATTCCCCAGGTAAAAAAATATTTAACTTAAATACATAAATATTGTCTGTTGAATGTTAATTCTGCGCTTACGCCGGCATGCTTTGTCGAAAATAGAAGTAACATAGATTTTCTAAGCAATGTTTTTCTACTTTTATTTATAACTTATCAGCATCATCAAAATGTCTAAGTCTAAACGTAACGTAACATCACACCTGTAATCCCCGAAGAGGTAGGCAGAGGAATGTAGTACACTCTTACGTTTCACCAGTTACGTTTAAGTGCCACAATGGAATAGGTGGTGAGCATATTGCCATACACCGGGCACACATCCAGATTCCAAGTCACTACTAAAAAATCTAAATTAGAATAATCCTTCAGTTCCCGACCCGGGATTTGAACTCAGGACCTCACGAGGGTAGTCGCGTTTGCAACCACTCGACCAACGAGGCAATCAATATTTTTGAAACTGTTATTACTTGTGACGAATTTCCTTGTGTTTCCCCAAAGCAATAGCTTTGTCTTAGTACTCACCATTACAAGTGTTGTTTAATAATTATTAAACTTGAATGTATTTTGAAGTATCGACCTATAATTTCATTCTGATCACGAACATTTTAAATTTTCGTTTTAATTATAAAATTTAATTAACTTCTGTAGGCAATTATACATAATTATATACGTATATGATATAGTTAATATGAAGTAAGGGAAGGTGCGATTACATGTGGTACGTTGATACAGAAGCAGTTCACATAACATTTAATTGTGTTTAGAACTCTAATAACAGTTTCATTGTGCCCGTAATAGTACATTACGAGGAGTTATTAAACCCCCGGGGACATTTTTATGTCAAAGGAACTAACTACACTCAGTTACATTGGAGCTAGTCGACTCGTTTCATCTGAAATATTATTTATTTACTGAATATATGAGAAAAACTACTCTGCTTTTATTTTATTTTGACATTGTTGGCCTTTTGTTTCAGCGACTAGTTACTCCGACGACTGAGCCGAGCTATGTATGTCCTATTTCCACCTAGGACAAATACGTACACGATGAGCACTAGAATTAGATCTGTGTCCAGTTATAAAATCACGTAAGTTTAAAAATGTTTGTTGATATGTTCATCAGTCATGTGTGTATATATACAGGCACTGCCTAGTTTTTTTTTTTTTTTTCAATCCATTATAATTCCACTGTTGGAATACGGGTCTCCTCTCATGTTGAGAGGGTTAAGGCCATAGTCTATCACGCTGGCCAAGTGCGGGTTGGCAGAGCGAGTGTTGCTTGCCCCCGTATTATTTATTTTCCTATGATTATGAAGAGCAATGGGCATTGCATCCCATAAATATACAGTGGTTTATTTATAAAATTGTATTTAAAATTAATTTAAACGGCTGGTACAAAGAATATTTAATTTATACGTCCTTAAAACGAACATCTCATCGATCTTCTGAGCACCTGTTAATTGAAGCAATAGTCTATTATTCTTCGGTCGGGAATGAGTCAGAAATATATTCGTTTAGTCCTTCGATAGGCTTTACATTTCGTGATTTGTTAAACTGACTTGTGTGTATATTTACAATGAAAAGCATCTCCTGTCTTCGTACATTTTCTGCAAACGCGATGGCATATGAAGCGTCCCAACACAGTCGGTCAAATCTAATACAATACATATTTTAAACCCATTACGTACGAAACCGTCAAGCGTGAGTCTAATGTCTATGACCGTTCTGTGTTAGATAGAACGTAAGTCCGTTGGATACAGGTACAATGTAAAATAAAATACTACAAAAATAAATATTTATTGTTATTTATTGAACTAGTTAATATTGTGTAATTATTGAATTTATACTAACAATGTGTACCTTTAAGCCTTATTCAAGGGCGGTAGAGTAGTCTGTTCAGATTTGGCATGCAGATACACTGGGCACTGTTGTACCGATTTCTACGTTCAGCTGTCATGTTTTTACGTACACGTTTGAAGATTCTTGTAAGCAGACTAATTTTTTAATGAGGCATTTTAAATTAATCCTCTAGGTAGCAAAGCAAGTGTGAAGTATTGCAAATCTTAGTTCTACTTCAGGTAAACATTGGTTACAGAAATCACTTTACGTAAACTGCTCTATGTGCCCTTATTTTCATTAAATTTAAAAAGTGTAATATATTTCAAAAAGTTATTTGGGTTTTTTATGCTGAATTATTTGTAATAATGTTAAATTGTTATAACTCTACTTCCCAGTTTAATATAGAATAGTCGGAATTCCGGAACCGCATTTCACCGCAAACGAATAAGCTCAAGCCCCAAGACATACCGCATGTCGGGACTGCATTACGGAGCTCGCGTTATGACTTGGAAAATGCGACACTTCTTACCCTTAGAAGGGAGCGCAGTATTTATGACGTACTCTTGATTTATTGCCCAAGCACCCCAGCGATGAGACGTTTTGTTATTTCTCGGCCGGGATAAGGGCGACGAACTCGCGTGAATCAGCATTCAACAGATACAGTGGCACACGTCACGGACAGAGCGTCGTTACGACGACGCGACTTCCGAACCGATCACCTGTCAACATTATCCTTCGTCATCCCGACAGTTAAGTCCTCGTTTATTAGTCCAACGTGAATGAAGAACATACTTTTGATACCTTTAAATAAAAAATGACAAAAGCGACGTCTACAAAATTCGCCCAGAGACTTCATGGGCCGGGATGGCCTAGTCACTTGCGTCTGATATTCAGCATGATACATATATTAACATTATTTACTTGGTCCTCGACCCCACTAAGTAGTTTTATTGTATTCGCATTCTAATGTATCGCATTCGCAATCTATTGGTTAATCTTACAATTTGTTTATTTAGCCTGGCAAATACATAAACCGGTTACCTAAAAGTGGGTGATGACAGTCGTCTATGAATATTTGCAACACCCGAGGATTGGCCAAAGTAGCAATTACCGGCGTTGAATGAGAACTGTCCTTGCATCTTTCTTGAAGAGCCCATTATCATCGTGATCCAAAAAAAACATGAAAACTCATTGAACATTTTAGTCATCTCGCCACGTAAGTAAATTGTCTGCGTACTTGTTTAATATGTCCCAAAGTGATTTTTGAAACGTTACCGTATCGGTCGCCATGCTCGACACTAGACTGTCTCTACCAATAGGCCGACTCCAATCAAACCTTTGTAGTCGCCACTCCTGTCAGTTGTGCTTTAGTGTTTTCATTGTTACAGCTATTGCCCGCTTTTGTTTATTATGGTTTTAATTAAACAACAGAAACGGTTTGACAGTTCTGATCTAATTTTGCGGTTCTAGTCTAAATTTGTTATGGAAAAGGATTTATTATTAATAATGACACTCTACTCGTAGATATATGTATTCGGTACGTTTTTTTTTATTGCTATTATTACTCTATTATAAGTTAAATAGATTATGATTCATCGTTTATTTTATAGTTCTGTAAATATGTTTTAGGATAAAGAAATCGCCAATCCTTTGATTCATTTATCTACAATCACATATGGGAGTTACTAACGATGTGGGAAACTCGCACTCGCAACACCAAGAAAACGTAGGCTCTATGACTCATAGCTGAACAGCCCATTCATAATAAAAGTCTGCAATAAAAGGCCATTAAGCACCCAAGGGTAGGTTATCTCGCTGCAAAGACCATTTCTTGGAAAATATGTAAATACGCCGTTATTAAATCTCTCTTAGCGATAATTTGAAATATTTCCCTAGCATGGATGGAATTTAAATATATATTCAATATCAGTAATTGTAGGTATTAAAATTACATAAAAAATGTTTAAACATTAATAACTTTTAGTGGTTGCTGTGTTAAAAGTGTTGCCACACACCAAAATCACAGGTAGTAATTTAAAGGTTCAAATAGTAAATAAAATGAAGTGACTGTAGTCGCCTAACTAGTTTGGCGCGATCGATACAATTTTGAAAAATATTAACATGTTTATAAATCTTGTAGAATCTACAGAAATAAGCTTCGCTCTTTGTACTATATACTTGACTTAATTAAAAAAAAAACCCTTCTTTTTTGTGAAGTCTAAATCAAAATTATTTTTGAATTAAGTGTCCTTTCTCCTTCAAGAAACTAAACTCCTTTGCAGTTTTATATGTAGTCACAGCAGGTTCACCGTCGTAATAATAAAGTGTTTTGTACGCGGTGTATAGAAAAATATTGCGTAGCTACTCGTATAAGGAAACGTTTGACAGTGCAAACAGTTTTTCTCTAGAGCGCAACTTTAATACCCCCGATCGCAAGAGCGTAAAAACGAAGTAGAATTTGTATAAATACGAGTAGTTATGTAAGTGGCATAAAATGGTCGGCATGGTCTTTGTGGTTGAAAGAGTCGATACAATGTAATTCTATGACATATTAATTCTCTTCAACATAATTTTCTTCATAACCTAGATTTTTTATCATAAACTTACAGCGCAGAGATCAATTGATAGGTTTATTTCAAGTATAGATTTTGCAAAAATATTATGGCCACCTTTCCTTAACGATATTGGTGATTTGAGATGGAGTCACTGGAGCGCAGATAATCTGTCGGGACGGGATAGGGTGATGGGGTGCAAGATTCATCCCTACACGTCACCGGGCACCATGGAAACCGAATGAGGTGCTACCGCACAGGCGAATTGGTTGCAAATATTACTTGTAGGTTGTCAATAGATAATATCTCCTTAACAAAATGGCTCTTAAAAGTACATTACAACATAAGATAAAAGTACTGATTTCATTAAAAAAAAACATTTAAAAGCATAATAAACCATCTCTGTCATTTTCACATTTTGGCGATGGTCACATTTGCTTTAAGCGCTTGCTTTATTTCCCATACTAGCCTTTTTTTGGTGATAACAAAGATGGATTTTGTGTATTATAATGAGATATAACTGTATTTTTAACAGTAAAAGCTATACAGTTACTGAGATTACTCGATAGAGAATTGTTATAAATTAAATAATTAGTACATTTTTATAATTTTGTATTTTTTCTGACACAGAGGCCGAAGCGTCATTTGATATTAAAAAGTGAGTGGACATGGGCGCTCGCAGCCCGGGAAATTCGTAGCATGTTGTGAGCTGACAGATTTCAATGGTTTATAGACTATACTATACTTTCAATGGTTTATAGTTTATAGACTATTTTGATAAGAGGTTTTCTCTTCAGTTTGTACATTCGTCATGAACACGTGAAATGAATAGCTAAATAATGGTGACGTCAGCATCAGATTAAAGGGTTGCTAGCTATACGACAATATGAACGTTAATGATCCTCACGTCATGTTTGATCCGTCTAATTTTTATGCTATTTTAGTTCTACACAAATAAAATCAAAAATAAAACCGCCAGCGTGGTCTCGAACGCAGTATGCTTAACATCAATGAAAGACAAAAAAATCAGACATTCCAAAACAAGAAGCATCTCAAAAGCCAAAGACGCTCTAACCCATGGACAAAAATTGAAATGTCAACAATGAGCGGGGCACATAGCACGCTTGCATGACGACAGGTGGACGCAGAGAATAACCATGTGAAAAGGCCCTAGAGGTAAAAGACTTATAGGAAGACCTTATACGAGATGGCAGGAATAGTCAAAGTAGTTGGCCCAAACTGGGTTAGGGTCGCACAGGACAGAGAAAAATGGACTCTTTTAGAAGAGGGTTTCATCTAAAGAGGGGCGCTTGCAGGATTATTAAAGAACTTCCTATATAAATAATACAATTTACCTAAGCAATTATATAGATATAATATATATCAATTATATATCTAAGTTTAAGTTTTAAAAGAGTATATTACAATATTAGTTTTTTTGTTATTTATTCACGTAGATATATAAGTAAATTTATGTTTAGTTTAGTCTTGCAAGAAATAAAAGGCTCTATTGCTACTAACATTAAAAATAATTAAAATTGTTTCTTATTGAAAATATTTTATACGAGAATCTGCTGATACTTTTTGCGAACGTGTTTTTATGAATAATGGCAGCGATAGAAGCCCGAACGACTATAATAGATGACTCATACTACTCCGGACCGACTTTATACTAACGTGAAAATAATATTTTGAATAAACGTTGTCTTCAAGGAGCTTACATATTTTTTTATTTACTAGATACTCATTTAAATATATCATGTATTCAAATACACTTGCGTGTAATATACACAAATATAATGAATTATATTATCATTGATAGTTTATTTATTGATTGAAAACATACATACAGTGAGGCAATTTGATTTAGGTACTTGTAAGATGCAGTAAATCTTGACAATTGTGCTAAAATAATCAAAGTAATGGATGGCCAACTTAGAATGCTGTCAACATTATAAATTATCGTTTGAAAGAATTTATAAAATTATCTATAGACTGTGCAGAACTGAGTGTAATTTGAATTATACTTTACTGCAGCCACTATTGAGAGTATTAAGACAAGACATGCCAGATAAACGTTTATAGGCAGTTTTTACGTTAACGGCTTTTAACAAAAAGCGTTAAGAATTAAGATCTAGGATATTTATGCAACACATTTAGGTCGTTCTTTTTATATTAGTGAAACTTTCATTGGCCGCTTTTTAAAGCGTTGATATCAATTTACATTAACTGTTATTTTGCCCGAGATATATAACGGCGTGGGTCGATGTTTCATTTTTTCGACGAAGAAAAAAGTCGCGTTAAGTTTTCGAACTATTTTATTGATTATGAGAGAAGTTGCCGGTACAACCAGCAATCTTTGCAAATTTGGGTCCAACTATTCCTCAATCCTTACATAAATATGAAAAGCAGGGCAATAAATATGTAAAAAATATATATGCTCACATAGAACAATACATCAACGCGGTTTGATGTAACTTGCCACTAGATGGTGCTGAAGCGTATCAACCCGACGATGTTCAACTGATCATTACTTGTTTATTGATTTTATTGTTAGAGTGGTAGATGTCCATTTTTACTAATTACCACGATAATAAAATATTGTAATAACGATATTAGTAATGCAAAATAAAAAAGATATTATGTAAATTAGTAGATTTGGATATATGATTGACGAGAAAGTTTTTGATAAGAGGTTCGTTCGCTAATGAGTGATGACTCCCACATACACAATAATTAGTAGTTCATTGACTCGGGTTTATTGATAATTAATTTCGGGTAACATCTTCAGGGCCTGTTAGGAACTCAAATATGTATGTAGTTATGTTGACATCTGTTAACATAACTTAATTATATGAACAAAGAGCCATATTCATAAGTTATTATAATATCATCACGCCGGGTCTCTTAAGGGGTATTACTTACAATGACAAATTATTTATCTACCGTATTTTTTAACAGAAATGAATATATACGTTATGACTTGGACACTAACAAAATATCTAGATGCAAGGATGATAATATAGTTTTTTATTGGAGGCGTTAGGTTGGTGTTCGCTTTTTAGGTGGTCGCACAAGGGTATTTAAGAGCAGTAGCAGTAGAGTATCGTTACTTTTCGGCTATGTCTCGTGCAACTTTATATCGATATCCTCACTCGCTTATTGCGAGTTCAAGCACTACAATATGATAACTATATAATGGCATTAATGGCATATACGCAATAGTGTAGTGTAATGGGTTAAATTTTATTTTTCAAAACCAAAGTTCACATTATACGTGCACGGTGTTTAGAAGTTTTATAATATGTATATTTGATCACTAAATACATACATACATTTTAATTATACTGTTGAATAGCAAATAAACAAAAAATATGTTAAAATTTATTTTGTACCTGGTGTAATACGAATTATAATAAAATTTGTAGACACATAGATACATAAATACATCAGTGTAACATGCGTATCTCTGTACACTTCAGGCCTGTTTAATAAGAACGTCGCGCTGTTATAAATTAGTGGCTCGCTGTAACGAAGTCGGCCGGACTCGAACGGGCAATGTACGTTTAAATTGCTAAATAGAGCGATTATATCATCGGTATACGGGGAGTTCGTTTTTAATTCTATTTGCGCAGTCAAAACAAGGGTTTGATCCCTTTCCAATTAATTTACCCCTGGCATCCCTAGAGTTTACTTTTTCTCGATTTCGATTTCAAAATATGATACTGATGGACGTTAATAACTAAATTAATAACTAACGAAGCGATGCAACTATTAAATTACCTTTGGCCATCGGACATTTGTAATTAGTTGTAATGGACGGTTTTTAATTAATCACTTATCCTACCCTTTTTACATTAATAATAGCATTACATAGAATAATTAACTTCATCAATTAGGAACTAACTATGTAGTTTTGTGTTCTCCTACATACTTAGTTGTCAACACCGGTTAAATATTAATACTATTCCTCATAAACGGTTCGATTGTGATTAATGACTTCCTTCTGTGAGAAAGGCAATTATGTAGGTAATATAATAAATCGTAACATCTACCCTGAATATCCCGAAGGGTTAAGCAGACAGTGTAGTATATTCCTATGTTTTACCAGGTACGTTTAACTCCCACTATGGAATAGGTAGGCAGCCTCAGCCGCAATGACATGCATATGGCAATTTATACACCGGGTACAGATTCGGAAGCCGCGCTACTACTAGAAAATCTAAATTAGAAAAATCCAGTACTACGCGACTCGGGATTCAAACCCAGACCCTTCTCGGTCAGCAATCACGCTTGCAACCAATCGATCAACTAACTACGCAGTAAATAAAATGTAAGGTCATTTACAAAATATTTTTATTAATTGAATAACTATAAATAAATGCAAGCGGCGTAGGTATTCATACTTTGGTGGCTTAGATTTTAGTATCCCATCTCGGAGCTATGGGTTTAAATCCTGTCACGCATCTGTAACTTTACATCATTACGTGTTTGTTTAAGGTTAAAATACCATTTGTTTTAAGGCTAAGGAAAACGAGAAGAGACCTGCTGACCTTAGAGTTTTTATAACAGTCTCCAAGTCTTGCTGAGACTTCTAACCCAATATTTGATCAGCGTGGCGGACTATGGACTTAAAGCTTTTTACTTTTTCTAAATAAAAGAAGCTAATGTTACTGTTTACTATTAAATACTTACAGAGTTATGAATGTAATATTGTTAAATTTAATGCATATAATAGCTCTTATAACATATAATATATACTAACTGATATTTATATATAAGTAATGTGTTCTGTAACACTAGCCTGCATGTGAATATAGTATCCGACACATCAATACCACATAATGGGTTGCGGCGTCTCGGGTGATGTTCCAACATTATCGATACTCTAAGATTACTGCCTAGTTTAACTATATTACGTACATATATCTCACTAAGTACGACTGCCGCCGCTGATTTTTCTTATCAGGGGTTCACAATTACATGTATTTTATCGACGCCGGAACAAAACAGTATATCTCAGTTTTGTTTGTCTACTGACTTTCGCCACGTGTTCTGGTGAGATAAAGTCACATAAGTAGGAAATGCAGATATCTCTCAGGCTCCGGCGTGCGAGGTCTGCGTGTCATTTTCGATTAGGCAACACTGAATGCGTTTGATTTTCGTATCATTAATAGCATTCCACACAGGATTACTACAGGTGTCGTGATTTATGACCAGTTTTGGGGAGAAATTCGTACTAGCAACGAAAGCTATCGTAGCTTAGAGATTGTGAATTCAGCTTTTCACTCCGTAGGTTCTCGGTTAGAAAAATGTACTTTTTAAGATTAAACTACACTCGCTGTAACGGTAAAGGGAAAGCCTGCCAACCTGCACTTGACCAACGTACCAGACCTTAGGTCTTCTTATTCTAAGAGGAAACCCTTGTCCATCAGAGGAACAATAAAAAGGTGATGAACACGACTAACGACACTTTGAATAGGTCGCTTTTTAAAGTGATTAACAGTTTGACCAGTTATACATATATGGGAGGAATTGGAAATGCACCGAATGGACGTTTCTGGTGTACCGGAGGTGTAAGCCGCGCGATGCTCCACTACGCCCCAAGATTACAAGCCAGTTCAACTGCACCAGCCGTGCCGGGTGTGCGAATATAACTGCATTCTCTATTACCCTAAGTCCAGAGTACACGCAGCTTTAACGCATCTGTATGCGGAATTTATACTGCAGTATATTATGCTTAGTAATTTAACTAACGGAGCGTGCACCGAGAACAGGAGAAGCTGGAAATATGAGCAATGGAACAATTTGTTATGATTAACAAAAATGCATGGGCACTTCGTAGTTGAAAGACATTCAATAATTTTTCGACCGTATGAAGGCGGACAGTTTCTTGTTTTAACGTGCCGATGTTGCTTTGCAGTCATAGTCTCAATGAGATAAACGTGGTACAACCAAAAGCGTTTTTTAAATAAAAAATTGTTAGCCTTTTTTCAGGTATCTCTTCATTGTAACTTTTGCCTCTACTTTTCAATTTTTTCCACATATTAAATTATTACAATAACATAATTATTTTAACTGTGAACATCAATGTATAATTTTCAATAAGCGTAATAATGATTTTTAACTAAACAGTGAGATGTTTTTCTATGTCTGTACAGCGTCTTTTCATTTTACTATGCAATGGATGTCCATACTGTCTGCCAATACACGATAAAATACATACCAATAATTCATACCTCACAATGTTATATCTAAAAAGGCCGTACAATAATCCAAAACTTCAAAACGGCGTGAATTGGGCCACGCACAGCATAAATAATCATTTATCAATCGGTAATCGTTCTCATGACAGCCCTGCCTTCGGGCGCCTGCCATCACTGCACTACCTATGTATTTCATATTACTGATTCTATCATAGAGAGAGTGTGCATTTCTAGGCGCGGTATGCTCTGAGACCAGATCTAGTCGGAAGTATAACCTCAGTGTGGTTTATTAAATATTTGGCTTACAAGTTTGATTGCTTTTATATTCCAAAGCCTTCGGTAAGTTCGGTTATGTATCTCAGGGGCCTAGAACAACTTTCTGACAAGTATCCTAAGTTGCCCAATAACGAGTTGCGATGAGATTAGTTGAGTTTAGTTTATTCTTTACCCATGTCAGACCGCTACGTTCTACATGGATTACTAAAAAACTCTCCATGCTCAGCGTGTGTTAAAACGGCGAAAACATTGCTGGTGTCGAGTAGAAATATGTTTTACAGGTGTTCTTATCACGAAACGTGCAAATTGCATTATTTTTTCCGACTCTTGTATCGGTCCGCTTTTGGACACAGGTCTGCTCTAACAGTGACAGTTTTAAGCTCATAAACCGAATTTCACACGCATTAGACGGTACCTTTTTCAACTCCAAGATATATGCCGGTCTTCTCACAACTTCACTATTATAACAAGTGATATAATACGCACATTATAAGTGGTGCATGCCATAGCTTCGAACCCAGGCCCAGGAATTACAGACTGAATTTCATACTACTAGGCTATCATGATTATATATGTACCGGGTTAACTCGCGCCGGAGACTGTCTCCGCCGCGACCTCGCTGCAAATGGCTAGAGCTCATGAGGAAGAATCTCGTACAGGTCCGAAACTAATTGGGCCATCCCGAAAAACGCACGTGAGTTAGGCCGGTACGTATATAATCATGTGTATAAATACTCACGAAACATTTAATACCAGGTTATCGTTACATTTCTAATACCAATCATCTGTAATTTGAAATATTAATTATACCAAATGTATGGTAGGTAACACGAGAAAGCTTACACTTGGAAATCTGGAAGCTTTTTTATGAAACTATTTCATAACTTTGAACTTCTGTGGAACATTAACTATGGGTTACAATAAATTGTTGTCAAAGTTATTTTATTAGTAGAACAATTATTATCACGTCACGCCAGGTTCTTACAGAGCATGCAAATAGTATCGAGTGCCAAATACAGACAATTCTTACAGTCTAACGTGCTTCTTCTGTAATCATCACTGTCTTTATTTATCTTTGGATTCTACAGACTTAATGTCGTAAACTACAAAGTTCCTTGTAATTAAATAACTACACTAATAATAAATACATTTTTGAGCGCTAATTTCTTTGACATGAATAATTGAGGAAGTCCTTAAGTTACCTAATGTTACATGATCATTCGCTGCTGGCTGACTCATCCGTGGAAGTACATTACTTAGTCGCTTTATCATGCAATCTATTCAATAGCAGAGCGAGAAATAATTTCCTGTCTAATAAAATATCACTTTCTATACTATCTCGACGATTTATTACTTTGAGTGACTTAAGTACAGCTATAATTATTTTTATATTTTTAACGTAACGTGACATCACGCTTTTAATCCCCGAAGGCGTGCAAAGGAGTGTAAGTACACTTCTTACATTTTTAAACTCTAGTTCAATTCTTATAAGTGCGATTTGAAAACAAGAAATTCGATAACACAAAATGTATATGTGTTTCAAACGTTGTTAATGTATTCTTATCAAAATTATCTCTTAATTTACTTTCTTTTTAAATTGTTTCCTAATATACTTTCGTCTTACTATCTTATTATTTACGCTTGATAATATGAGGTGCTACTAATAACTGTGAACAAATGTAATTACTAGTGACTATACGTATTTACTGATACTCCAACTACACAAGGTTATGTTCAATCGTCGCGACAATAAAACCTGTTCCACCGAACATACCTTCAACAAAAAAATGATAAACAGACACGACGAACTAGTCTTGATCCTTGCGTCACGCATTATTCTACTATGCGGCGGTGCTGTATAGTTCCACGTTCGCCCGTTTCACCGGCCGCGTCGCCCATATCGCGACAGTACGGCTTTGCGCTCGGCCAGTACGGACGTATGTAAGTCCTTCGCTCGAGCACTTGTAGTCTGTACGAAATAAGTTTTTAACTCGATTTTTCTCTATACGACTAGTGATTGGGACTTTTCCGAAAAAATTCGTGTTAACGACAAAAATGAACACTTTCCGACATGTTTTTGGACTTTCAAAACCATTTTAAGTGTAGTTTGTGAATTCTTTTATCTTTGCGATTCTTTACGCGTAGGTGTTAAGAACACAAGTGTGTAAGTTACCGTATAAAACAAATACTGGATACTAAAGTAGTTAACCTTAAAATTATTGTTGTTTGTTGTTTATGAGGACCTAAAAGTTGTTTCGCGTTGAAAAGAGACAAGATGAGGGCGAAACAAATGCGAGCGACAGGTGTGGCAGCGTTTGCGCTGCTTGTAACAACTTTAACAGGTAAGTTAGTTTGAATTTACAACCTCTTCGCATTCTTGTAAGATTTGCTTAGGTGTATCAAAGATTATCATTTTATTTACTATTGTTTGTTATACTATTTGAGGTTGAGCGGTGGAGCTGATAAAGGTGATTAATTTTTTGATGTTGGCAATACCGGGAGTATGGTAAGAATCACGATAGTGATTCATGGTACTTCTTTGGAGGTTATGTTTTGCATAAATATGTGATTGTAGTATTGATATTATTAAACTTGTTTGCTATGAGATAAACAGTTTTAACAAAAAACTGGGAGTATCTGAATAAGGGACAGAAATTTAGGTTTTATGGGATATGGTCTTTTCTACGAATATTAATATAGGTTTAATGAAATTTTGATTTTTCTTTATATTTTATTGAAAGTTCGCTTCAATTTTTTGCCTTGAAACTTTGTAACATTAACATTTTTTAGTATTTTTTTTTCTCTTTCTCTATTACCTACTTATTACTACACAGTGAATATGTTTGTTAATAGTAAGCGATAATTAAAAGTCAACCAGTTGTCAAAGTAATGGCGTTAAAATAAAATGTTTCTTATTGTGTAAAAACTTCAACACTACCATAAATACTGCATCCGTCAGACTATATCGAGTAACACGTTTAGTCTTTAATTTTTAAATATACAAAATCATACAGAAAATAAATACTAAATAATATAGAGGACGTTAAACGTAAAATGTGAATAATTGTAGAGACGGAAATTAATAAATTATTCTAAATTTTTGCAAAACGAAAAATTGTAACAAAAACCCAATACTAATAAAACAACCTATGTGAAAAGACATGGATACCAAACGCGACCAGTAAAATATTTTTTCTCTTCTGGTTTGAGCTCTTTTTGATGACTCTATTGGAATGGCTCACAAAATTCATGTGCCAATTTAGATCGTTACAATTTTTCTGAAAAGCCAGATGTGGTTGTGCAAAAACCGTTGCTGGCAGTTACGTTCAGCGCTACAGGTACAATGCGACGGAAACCAGCTTTCCTGGAACAATTGAGAATTCTGCCGCGCTAGCTCTGGGCCCATTCATGCGTTACTTTCTCGCCTAAACGCCCGTACTCCGATCAGTTGGAAATATTGCTTCGATAGAAGCTAAATATATTGATGGGATTTCAACGCTACATTCCTAACTCTATTGTGCACCGCTCATATATCACAAGTG
>DWMG01000973.1:0-16711 GCA_018244855.1 Elbella merops
GTAAACGTAACCAGTGAAACGTGGGAGTGTTCTGCATTCCTCTGCCTACCTCTTCGGGGATTACAGGCGTGAAGTTATGTGAATTAATGTCATTTCAAAGGTAGTAACGAATCTGTAAATGACCCTAATAGGAACGTTTATAACCAATACATTTCATATTTAGATTAACTATAGACTAAGTAGGTATATTAAAACTGTGGTGATTTTTCATATCTTAGGTTATAAAATTATTCGTCAATTACTTATGCTAAAATGAAAAAGGGCATACAAGATATTTAAGAAGCCAAATATTCAGCAAATATCCATTTAAATGTTTTAAAAAGGTATGCTATTTAAGTTCAGTTACTGATACCTTCACGAAAGTAACTCACAACGCAGTTTTAGCATGTCTATCTACAACATTCTTTAAATAATATATTATGTAGATATGTTGGGGCACGTCCACACAGGGCCACCTGATGCCAAAGTAGGCAAAATTTGTGTTATGGAAACCAGACGGCTGATGCATTACAAATGTACTTACATAGATCCTTTACTCCTACTAATATATATTTATACAGACCCTATTAAATCAGACGACTGTCTAATGGTCTGACTATTGGTTAATTCTACCAACTTTTAGTTCATAAAAAAAAATTCAAATAAGTTTCGACTTGCACTCAGCCTTATGCCACCCAAGGTTGTATGCACACACAAAACGCCAGAACTGCCGGCTCTCTTTTATCATTTCAATAAATATAAATCGCAGTTCGAACACGCTTCCACCCATACGATGCGGTGTACACCTTCGTTGGAGGGAGCAAGGAGACATCAAGAGGATTTATACTTCACGTCTGTACGTACACCGTGTGCCTTTATAAATTCATGCTCATTCCGTCACGATTTTCGGCGATTTACAGTCAGCAATTGTTGGGTTTTTAAGACTTATATTTAAACAACAAGTAGGACCTACTACCACTATATACTACACACTTAGTAAAACTGACCAAATACTTGACATTAAAGAGTCAATTTTGATTAGCAACAGAAAATATAAAATAGTCTATGAATTCATAAAACCATGGCACTTTTCAGATGACATCTTGTAACATGTAAACAACCGCTATTGAATTTTAAAATTATCTCGGACTGCGCCATTTTGCATCAATAATAAAACACCCCACATGCTAGCATTCTTGAACACATCACTTAACCCTACCGCGAGAACCCCTCATCTATAATTCCACAATCCCTGCGGGCGTTAATGTCACGCCTCCACTACCTTGGCACAACAAAACTAACTCTACGACACTTTAACCAAATAGAAATGTATCTTAAAACTTGCAGTCCAAAGTTTAAATTAGCCTGTGAGCATTGCGAGTGAAACGGGGTAATATTGCACACGCATTTAATAACAAGTCTTCAGGTGCAAGATCGGAATGAGCGTAAACGAAATGTGCCCTTTAAACCAACGTGTTAAGGTTTACGATCGTATCGGTTGCATTTTTAAAAAAATTGCCTAACCATAGGTGACAACCATGACGCCATGTTGGTTTACCGGGGTAGGGGGGCAGTATGGGGTGTTTAATAAGAGGTTTATACTAATTTAATTGGCTTGGAACGATGAAAACTTAATACTGCTAAGGAAAATCGATATACGTACGTTCGGGTTTTCTTTTACGAGGCACGTATATTTCGTCCATTGTATTTTACTCTATAATTATTGGGGTACACATGAATATTGCTTTAAACTAGCGTGTACTTAGCCATCTATAATTTGAGGGTTAAACTTGGAAAGTTAGGCGAGGTAGTACCTACCTACTATTTGTTTTCGAATATTTAGGATGCAGGTAAAATTTGTGTTACCGACCAATTAACGTTCCACTATAGAGTACGGTTCTCACCCTAAATTTTTAAACATAACAAGTGTAGGACTCCTTCATGTTGATCACATACCTCTTAATTAAATCAAATACCATGCACAAAATTTGCAACCTAAATGGCTACAAGGGTAACGAAATATATCAATAAATATAATGATAACATATATCAGATTTGAAGGGATAAAAAAATTGGCCCTCAGTGCACTCTGCTGTGTAAAAATGTAACGAAATAAAACTAAAACATCTAGAAGCATTGTTGCCTTTTGATTCGATAGCCAGTGTACAGCAATGGTAGGCGAAACCTATCGTGGACGGTCCGTCCTATCGGAAACGATACAGTCAATTATTAGATGAGACAATTATTAGAGAAGGATTTATGATTTATTACGGAGAAATTAACAGACTATTGGTGGCAGAAATATATTTTTAATGGCGTGTGCTGAATTGTTTTTATGATTAAACTTAGAACCTACAAAAGCTTATTCACAAATGGAACCTTCGAGAAATTCATCGAAACTCAACCGCTTAGTTTATTTTC
This sequence comes from Elbella merops, assembly GCA_018244855.1. NCBI lineage: Eukaryota > Metazoa > Arthropoda > Insecta > Lepidoptera > Hesperiidae > Elbella > Elbella merops. The sequence goes on from DWMG01000973.1 coordinate 2,401, forward strand.
AGGAAACGTAATAAATAAAAAGATATGTATATCCATCAAATGCGAACTAGTTCGTATTCATCGACAACCTACATCTCATTGAATAAGTAGTTTCGCCTTCGGTGGTGATCAGCAAAACTCAGCGCGGGTGGTCCGTTAAATAGGAAGCGATGCGGTCAATTACAAGTTGACTGCGCAATTAGCGGGTCAACAGGAGCCGGGCGGTGCGGCGCGGGAATTGGCGACCGGCAACAGTGGCAGCACGATGACGTGACCATTGCACAAAATATTATTAGCAATACGCATATCAATCTAATTGAAGCCTGAAGCCAAATGAAATACTGATCAAACTGCACTCATACTGGACTGATGTATACAAATCGTCCTATTCCTGGGGTCATGTTCTCAATTAGTGCTAAGTCTTATTAGCAACTTATACGAATTCAACTTATTCTTCTTTAAATGTTCCTCCAATTAGTAAAGGTTAGCAATCAGCTCTTGAACTCTTTCTTTATTATTCACGTAGCAGAATAGTTGGGAGCTGCTCGCAGTGCCAGTCAACACTTGTTCATCCAAATCGTATTTCACTTACTCAACTACAATCAATTCTATATCTGCAGTCTCTAAGAAATCGAATTCAGACGTCCTTGGAGAGGAGGTGCCACCTTTGTCTATCGCCTGTTCGTTTTCTATTCTCTCCATTTAAAATGTAATATTTTAAACATATAGTGCTTTAAATAAGATCCAGCTAAATGTGGGTCTGAGATTTGAGAACGATCCTATCCATAGAAAGCAGTACACAGGTATCGCTATAAATATTCTGTGGTTATAGATGTGCGTAGAGAGCCTCATTAGGTTCTGCAAGGCGTATTTAGTTATCAAGTCACGCTTAATTCGCAGGCTCCAGCAATGGAAAAATAAAAGAAAAGTCCTGATGAATCCTCTACCTTTTCTAGTTTTTCTAACGCATCTTTAATTTACTAACTTACTAACAATACTATATTGTCTCTCCGGCCCGGTGGGATGACGATCTGCGAAAGGCTGCAGGCAAATGCTGGATGCGACAAGCCGAAGACAGAGTGTGATGGCGCTCATTGGGGGATGTTTATGTCCAGCTGTGTACTGAGATAGGCTGATGATGATGATGATATCTCCCCAGATTCCTTAGCGGGTAACTAGAGATTTTCTGACCAACTGCACTTATAAAGCGATGCTCTTTGTTTCGACCAATTAAGAAACACACACACAAAAAAACACATCGATAAAAATATGAATTTAAGCTAAAACCATTCAGTACTTGTTTTAAATTGAACTACTTAGACAACGTTTTAAACTAGTGTCTGTAATCAAGAAGTAATATCAGCAAGTTCTAAGCCAAATAATGCCTAGTTACAACAATCCGCTTCGATATCCTTAAACAACAGTCAAGGTTTGTCTTTGAGCGGCTGAAAACTTTCGGTGATAAAATTTGCCATACTAGTAAACTCGTAAATTTTTTTATTAAAACCAATACGGATGTTGTAACTTCTAGTAGGGTATGAAGTAGTGGTAAACAAACACATTAGTTATATAGCCCATTAATACTTTCCCTCTAAAGACCAATAATATTGTATAAAACAAAAAAAAATTGTAGAGAAATTTAAAACATTCTGGTATTATTTGCTTTTACAAATATTACAAAGACGTTACGTAACGTTTTATATATAAAGAATACTTTGCTTTTAATAGAAACTGGCCATTTGTAAAAGTAACATCATAGTAATACTTTAAAGCAGATTAAACTACACTTCTAAACCTCAGTCGGGGCAAGAGAATTCTAATAAAACCCAAGGCGTATTTCGTCTCTGCAGTGCGGACTGTCAAAAGCCGGTGCTCGGGTCGCATTCACCCTCAACCCTCAAGTGTCCGTAACACTCACCCCCCTTTCACCCCACCCGACACCCGCCACTGACCCTTGCGATAGCGTTACTATCATAAGCTTATAATGTCTACTCAATAATCGAGAAAGAAGTGAGAAAAAGGTGAGTTTTTTTACGTTTGATTAAACAAGGGATATATTTTAATCTATGATTGTCCCATCACTGTGACTTATTGAATTTGATTCAATTAATTTGATTAAACTTGATTGAATTATGTACCGGTCTGCCTAATATATCTTTTTTCAGGAAATCTCCATTAATTTCCGATCTATCCGAGTGCCTTTTTTATGAGATCCCACTGAAATGTGCGAGGTCAAAGCAGAAACTACGCCGACGGTTAAAAAACTGTTTACCCGGTATATATTTCAATCATGTACATGGATACCTAATACGAGCATTTATATAAGCTCAAACTAGGTCGAATGACAAAAATTTGTGGCCATGATTTTTAATTAAAATAGAACAAATACACGTAACATCATGTCTGTAAACCCCGAAGAGGTAGACGGAGGAATGTAATATACTCCCATGTTTCACCAGTTACGTTTAAGTCCCATGGAATAGGCGGTGAAAACAAAACAAATAGTTGTACTTATAAAATAAATAGTTCTAAATCAATTAATTATCTATTATTAAAAACACCATATTCTTATGCTTTCTGACTAAATCCATACAGAGACGCTATTTTCTTTCACTAAACGATTTTTTTGGTAAATACAGCAATTACAAATAGTTTCTGCCGTTCACAAACGTCTACAGTAAGCCCAAACAGAACTGCAGGGATATGACTGTTGTCAGTTAGTATAGAATAGTTAAGAAGATTATTATTCAAATTATTATTATTATCTTGCAACGATCGAGAACCGCTAGTCGCGCTAACTGGACACTAGGTGTCATGGCGACGCCGCTGAAGCGCACCAGGCGACGGGCTCAAACCTAACAGGCTAATATAGAGGCAGCGGCTCATAACGATTGCCCTTAAGAGCCCTCGAGAGCAGGGGATTAGCACTCGAATATCTCCAGACTAAGAAGCTTTACAATTTCTCGTGTACGAGATAACTCAGTTGAGATGTTCCGAATTGTTACATCCTTTGCCGTACAACCGGATATTTTTAGGACCAAAAGTGGAGATTGACAGTTACTACATAATATTAACTGCTAAGAGCATCGTCAGTTATATGCCGTTTGGATTCAATTCCTTGACTTCACATTAAACATAGAATATTCGAGCACATGTATACGTAAAGTTACGCAACATTCAATTATAAACAAGTTTTAAAGTACCTACGTCGGTAGGTACGGTTGATTTTCATCTACCGAAACTTGTCATATATTATAGTTTTTTGATTTGAATATTTGAACCTAATTCCCAGTATACTCGTTGTATTTATAAACGATATTAAAACACAAGGACTTATCGATTTTACATTTGAAATAAATTTATTTGGTCCCAATTTGCTTCCTATTTAACGATTAGTGTACCTACCGTTTTACCTTAAAAACTATTTTAAACCAAATTGACAATGTAAATATAACGAAACGTGACAGAGAGTCAATGAGCGTGAGTGAAGGTAGCCGCGATGTGAAGGTAGAAACTATCTATGTAACTTTAACAGTTGACTTGTTAATCGTGTAGTCTACAAGATGGCGGTCGGTGATTTATAAACGATGCGCAGGCGCCGCTTTCAGACCCACGGCGAGCACGCTTCCACATTTAATGGTTGTCAAAGTTTAAAACATGTCTTATTAAATTTGTACTCTGATGTACCTCAAACCTCAACGATGATTTAATTTAGCTTTAATTGTTCTTAAATAAAATTTATGTCTGTGTTTCGCAAATTATAGAAAACAGTTTGATTTATCGTTCGGATGAATTTAGACAGGCAGTTATTTTTTCGGTTATATAGCTTAATCTAAATACTTAACTGCAAACCTTTTTACGTTCCACTACTGTGCATCATTAAACGCTGCTATAAGAGAACTGAAACATACTCAACCACGCTGATCCAATGCTAAGATAAATTAATTCTGTATCAAATTTGATCACGATTTTTGTGTACTGATCTGTAAGAGAATTGTTAATTAGTAGAGTTGATAGTGTGCCGAAACGAGTGTAATTAGTTAAAATTGTAACTATTACAAGTGTACACTCCCACATCTCCACCTACATAAATATAGGTCATATGTTGAAATCTCATTTGATCAATCCCTTGTTATTACCATTATCAAATTAAGTACTTATTATAATAAAATGATAGTCTCTACTAGTTAACAAGAACCCAATAGTTTTCTTCGTAAATAGAATCTAGTAAAAAGCTCTACCCAAATTAAGAACATTATTATTGTTAAACAAAAATGTTTCCTGCGTTTTAATCGAATCAGTTCATTTGTTATGTAGGTACTCATTTATCCTAAGTGTACCTAATTAATAAATAAAACGAAAAGCGCTTTTAGTGAATTTACCATTAATTTTGTTTATTTTTTTTACTATCAATAATGAATAAATTTAAACACCAGCGTTCCTCGCAAGTTTGAAAGCCACTGGATATATAAAAAGAGATTGAAATCCTGAGATAGTCGTAGCATCAATTTGGGCGAACGATTTAAAAATAAATTAAAAGCAAACCTTTGGACATCCAGAATTCCTACAAAATTACATACATTTTGTTGGACAAATTCATTAGAACCGATTAACACGAATTTGTCAAGATATTTCCTATAGAGACGTATATCTATAAATCTACATATTTAGTTAGTGGCTTTTTGTTATTTTACCAATTTAGGCGTTTCGATTCGGTGCTTAATTGTTTCAAATTGTTTGTCTGTTCTTAGATTGAATAAGAAAATTAATTTTGTACATGCAGCTTTTAAGTCAAAGTTATGTTAGTTTTTCTATTCATTAAAAAAAAATTAAGAAATATATCTTCAAGACTGACATTTTAATACTCTGTTGCATATTGTCTATCTTTCAATGTTGCAAAAAGGCATAACTCATCTTTTTATATATTATTTAAACTTTCTGTGAAACATTCTAGTACTATCTATTCTAGTATAGTAGTAGTTTCTGTGAAACATTCACGTAAACTGAAAAAAGGTAGGCAATCGATTCAAATGTGTTTGCCACCAATAAAGGGCTCATATTTGAAAACAGCAAATAAAAAAATGAGACAGCAAATATTGGAACTTAACTAGATTTTAATCGTATTTATGTAACGTAGAAATGAATGGCATACATAGATATGGTATAACGATAACCGATTAAGGCGGCCAAATAAAAAATTAAAGTAAGGCAAAGTTATAAATATAACATGTTATACATCGTGCCGAAACAAGTTTATCAATTCTGTGCGTGTCGCAATTATTTATGATTATAGCTGTATGTATATATGTGCAGGTGATTTCACAGGAAACATTCGAAAATCTAACATAGAATCATCGAGTTAATAAGGAAGCATCTGTCGATACTAAATCGATCGACTTCTTAACTACATCGAGAAGTTCTTACGTTTCGTCACGGAGTCGAGCAACTTTACTCACTCGCCATAATCAGTGTAACCAGCGAGCGAGCGAGACAGGCATTCCAATTTAAATGCGAGCGATAAGGACGGATAATTTATAAACCACTCACGCAGAAGTAGACGAAGATAGCCTTACGGGGTAATCGATTAGTGCGAAAGAAAGCGATGACGGTATGGGTGGCCACCCCCCACAGTTGGTCGATGACCATAAAAATGAGTATAAAATTGAAACATCAATATAATAAGCAATCAACGTGGCCAGACCAGACCTAATTATACAGGGCGAGCGTGCGTTATAAATTACCTCCAGACCAGATATACAGTTTGATTCAAAAATGGTGTTTCACCTTTTCAATGGTTGCGCCGTACGCGTTTCAACTTAGCCATTAAGGTACTGATAGGACGAATAGTTGTACGGAAGCGTAAAGTCCTATAGCAGTGAGTAATATAGTGCTTAATGAGACACACCATTTTTAATACATGTTTGTTTTTAAAGTAAAAAATCGATACGAATTGTTATGGAAATATTTAGCAGTTCATTTATCTTTTTTCAATGATAAATATTACATATGAATTATATTATAAATATTATATAAATATTTTATTATATAAATATTATATTAATTATAAATATTATAAATGACTTTTTTACTCATTTAATTTAATTCATTTATCCTCGTAATGTTTAACGTATAGAAATTATTGGAATGATTAGACAGACCCCTTATGAAAGACTGATGATTTTTTTATAAATAATTCACGTGTGATTTCTGTGAACACACTCTGTTGGTTGGTTGGTTGTCATAACTGGATAGTTAATATGTGTGATTAAATTTCGGCTCCTCGGGGCAGTAGGTGCCGTGATCTTCAGTTTGTTGGTTTTTCTACCTTCGTTCATGTGGGTAGCTTAGTGGAGATGCGTTGAATATTTTGTTATTTGAAACCGTACATAAATATTTTTCTTTTTTGTCACGAAAAACCATTTTTGCCGTCGAATTTACTGTTTATTTTTCATTATTTATGCTTGTTTCTTCTTAATAGGAGTGATAATGATAGGTATTTTTTTAAACACAAAATGAAGGGTTTGAAACAAGTGCAGATTATGACCAATTGTACTACCAAAATAAGTATCACATTTAAATTTATTTCTTTACCCACTATATTGGTAAAATTTTATTACAAAGTACATATATTACGAAAAGTCTAGTTCATTACCAAGAATAACCTGTAAAGTAATTTTCCCTAGAACTGTTATCTTGAAGGACATTGTTATTTACTCTGTGCAAATAAATAAATTAAATTAAAATAATAACAAAGCAGGAATATCCATAAAACTCTACTCAAGGAGGTGATTTCATTAATTTGGCATTCGGTGTTGCCAATACCCATAATCTGTCGCTGTTCGGTGATAATCACTGCTCGTTTATACCTCGACCTCGGGCTTGGATACTGAGGCAGGATATCAATAGCTGGCTAGCGTACAGACTACAATTTGTAATAAAGAATTGTTGCTTGCACTGATATAATAGAAAGTATGGTTGATGATTTCTTATTTAGATTTGAATTAGTGTAAACTAAGAACTTGTATTACAATGTAAATAGGGATTTATTTCTAAAATTGCATCTTAATGTGGTATCATATGATATACGATACAGGTGTGATGTAAAGGTATCATGATTGTTGGGATAACAGGACGCCATTAGTAAGTACTCACTGGTCAGGAAAATTTAGTGCGTTCAGCTTGAAAACAGTATTTAGGTGCTGGGTACTATCAGGTCCACCTGTCCGTTGTATCCATACAACGTTATTTATACTGAATATAAAAAAAAAATTAACAAAACCCCTCTTAAATATAATTTATTTGTTAAATTCTTAACTAAACATTAATATTCCGCGGATACATTATATGGATTATACTATGTTTTATTTTTAGACGACGACTGTTAGGTATATACGGTAGATGTCCAGGGTGTATCCACACTACTCTAGCTAACAAGGTGGTCAAATTTGGAAGTAACGATGGCCTCGCTTTCCCACGATTTATGGCTTGGTCCGTGATAATTACACTTTTAAGACCTCAGCTTAACCCTAGATGGTATAATATACAAAATTTGCTAGAATCTTCGTAGATTTATTCACTTGGCGTGCTTGTCTAATTTACACTTGTTTTCAATGTTTAGTAATAATTCAAATTTTTATAAATCATAGTTTAATATGTAAGTAAAACTAATGAAGTATTATGTTTTAAATAAGCATATTTAAGGCTATATGATATTATTTGCTTTGATATTATTTGAAAAATATACAAGTCTTATAGAATTAGAACCAAAAATTTGGGGTAGATCTTGAAAAGAAAGATATGTATTGTGAACAGTATGACGCTGAGTCGCAGTGAAATTATTTACCCACCAGGTGTCTGACTAGTTCTCTATTGATATTAAATAAATCTATGCCTTCGAAGTAAGTCTGGTCACTTTTTAAACGCTAAAATATACATTTACAATGAAAATAAGGTAATTTTTAAACATATTTAAATACATACGTGATAAATGTACTAGGTATACATTAACATATTTAAAATTTTAATATCCAATGTCTATAATCTACAGAGCGTTAGAAATTATTTATTCTTATTAAATTATTTACCACAGTAACTAAACTGTTTTCAAACACCAGCAATCAAGGAAATAGCTGTAATCCACCAATAACTGTCAACACGTTCACGTACAGCGGAAACATCCAGCGTCGCTATCAGCTGAGCGCGAGATGAAAAGATCGAGACAACAACAAGCACCATTACAGAGACCCGATTTACACAAAGAGAGACATTATCCACGAAAGCGGAGTCACGAGCCGGCAATTTGATAGCAATCGTTGTGGCTACATCGATACTCCAGCCACCCACGACTCGCCTTGATGACCTGCGGTGTTATGGCTTGTTGGTGTCGGACATCGAGACCATTGCCAAATAAATATGCCAAAGAAATTTCCGTGAGCACCACATTTATAGATGACACAAGATATCTTTAGTATTCTAAATGTATTTCAAGTTAGGTTTTTTACGGGATACGTAGATAACAAGGAATGCGAAATATCTCTATCTTTGCACACTTTAATTGTTAATAGTTTACCGAGTGAAGTTCATCGATAGTTTAAGCTAACATAACAATTTTTTTTCCTAAAGTAACTCAAAAATTTGCATTTTTGTTAAGAGATCAATATTAAAAAGTACTTAAAAACGAACGTGTAAGGGTGCACTAGTGAGTTAGATGCGAAGGTGAGGTCATTTGTTACCGAAACGAGTCTGTCATCAGCGCCATTACCCCGCCGGCCGCAGCCACCCAGGCCGCCCGGTAATATCTATGTTTAGCTCTATTCACAGTAACACTATGATTATACGTCAATTTGCCGCGTCCCGCGTATTATTTATATTTTTTAAACGCGCACCAAACTCGATAATGAGATGGGATTGGGACTCACGAACATGAGTTTGTTTTAGATGGAACGGAGGAGTGTAGAGTTGTTTCCTTTTTGATTAAAGCATTTCTCTATGAGTGGCTAGTTGTGGATTTTATGTTTTGCATTTGATTCGGAAATTAAGTGAATATAATAATAATACTGTTGTTGGATATTCGCAACCATTTGCGTATTACATTTTTTTTTTTTATTTATAAAATAGGGGGCAAACGAGCAAACGGATCACCTGGTGGTGGTACATAACAGATGAATGCAAATAAAAACCTAAATATAAAAATATTTTACATGTCTTCGTTTGTCTGTTTGAACGTTTTATATAGCTGCATGTCTAAATACTACCAGTTTAGTTACTTTTGTTATATTTTTTTCATATTTGTAGTCTCTACTGCTCTCGCTGTTCCAAATGCCAGGTGATAATGTGGCGATCGCTCCGCCACCGCAGGCGACCTCTATCGACGTGTTTGTTAATGATTTATGTTCAGATTGCCGTACATTACATACTTACACTTGTATTAACTATGTGGCGCTCATTTTAGTGTAGAGCAAGCTTAAAATGTTCCAACAAATTCAGGTATTAAGATAGTCTGAACAAATATTGTTTTAAAAAGGCTTTGGGAACCATATGATATAATAATTTTAATAAATTGTGCTCTTGCTTAAATCATGTACATGACGCGACTTATTTTGGATCTATATTTAAGATCCTTCGTCATAAGCTTCCGCCGATCCCAATTAGGTCGTCACAGAGGTCCTAAACTATTTTTCAGTCTATGTAAATTTAATAAATATACAAATATTTTTTTACATTTAGTTGAATTATATTAATACGCAGGGATGGTATAAGGGAATGCTATCCCAGTGGATCAGTGCTGGAACAGAGAGATATAGTAGAACATGTAATATTATTAAAATTCAGTACCAAAACGATTTTCAATATAGTTTTATAAAATCCAATCGCCTAAGTGTAGAGGCAAGGGTTCCTTGCCCGAGCCCCCGCCCCGGCACAAGGGCAAGAGATATCACGCGAACGTTCCACATATTGCATCTTCGCCGACCTCCGTTTGAACGAATGTTAGTGAAAATCAGCCATTGTGATGTAGGTACTGGCAGGAAATAAAGTGAACTGCTCCAATTTAAAAACATTTGGTCTTTAGCTCACTGTGATTATGGCATTTTCATTAGTGAATCTTATTATGACAAATCACTGGCCGGCTAATTCAGTGATTAGCGAAACTGTCTTTTGAGCCGGAGACTGCGGGTCTGATTTCTACCTAGACACATATTAAATATGATTTGTATGTTGCAATGTATGTTTTATACCTGGGTTAAATTGTATCTACATAAATATGTATTTACAATGTTATGCCTACAGCTGGTTTATTGAGTAGTGTCTGGTAGTTACTATAGAACAGGCTATAGGATTATACTGTGTTTTTGTTGATTGTACAGATCGTTTATATTCATTTAATAGGCATTATTTTTAAATTCAAACGAAATTTTGAATACCGTTCATAAAAAAATAAAAGATTTAGAAACGTATTTGAACATATTTTTTGCTAGATAATAGTCTAGCAAATTTTTCTGCAAACGGTACTTTAACCTAATGGCCTGGTCATGTTGCGTGGCCTGCGCACAATACGAACCACCCCTCGTTGTACTATATGGAAGTGCATACTTCTATTAAATGTATAGATATTTCAGTGTTCGTGTATGGACGAAACCATTAACAGCATTTTCTGATATAAAAGTAGCAAACAGGCTTTCAGGATTTTTAGCTTATGGTCTGACGTGAAATAGAACGGAAAGGGTGTAAGGGATTCCAAAATCCATATTAGCAATCCAAGCCAACCTTTGCTGATCGAGGTACACCCTGCTACACAGCAGCCGGGACTCTGGCAATCGGCTGATTGTGGCTTACTCGCTTTAGGCGCCACTAAATTCGCTTACCCAGCATGAGTATTAATGTAGAAATATACCTATTAAAGGAGGCTCATGTCCAGCAGTGGATAGCAAGGTTAAAGATGAAAATAGGACAGGATTTTCTAAGATGAGTACATACATGAGATCTGCTATACGTACGAGAAGAAATTTATAGAAGTTAAACGAGTAACACTAAACTATTGTTAACAACCTCTTAATGTTTAGTATATGGAAGAGAGACGAACACACAAATAAACAAAATAAATAACAATTTAAAAGTAAATTAATTACGAATCGTACAAATATTTATAACACTACGTCACCTAAGTTTAGAAAGGGTGGTGTGCCACGTGACTTACAAAATAAGGGTAAATGCAACCAGTTCTGCGTGATCTTCTGATCCTGCGAGAATAAAGAAGATTGAAACGTCAAAGGGGCGATGCGGACTAAAAATAGGGATCAGGAGATAATAGTTGCGACGTCACCAGAAGATTTGATTTAATACGTTTAAAATTTATCACTGTCTGGTTGTTTGAGTGTGGGTCAAATTTGATTTGGGTTATTATGATGTGGTCTTTTATGATCTGGAACTCACCCATAAACTTTATAACGCCTTTAATGGAAATGTATAACGTATTATCTCTCGTACACGCAAAATCGATTCGGGTACCAAATTGATCAATTAGGAATACTTCGAATGTAAAGATACTACCCGAATACTCATTAAGATTAAAAACTAAAAGCTCAATAAAACGTTTTATGATGTTTTGGTATGTTTTTTACGATTAAAAGTCCAGAATAATTACACACGTTGGTATGAAATTTGATTAAAACTGAAATTACAAAGTCATTGTTTCATATAACGTCACCAGTATCACCTTTATTTTTATGAGTAACTTTAACTTCCATAATAACACATTTATTTCTTCGTTATACGCTACTTTTAGTACTCAAAGTTGAATAAACGTAGATATTAAATTTATAATAACATTTAAATGCATGCAACGCCAACATGCCATACAAATATCAATAAACTCATATCGATTTATGTTTGCGAAATTTGTCAGAACTTTGTGAGAAATTATAGTGTATCAATTTCACAAGATTTATTGAATAATAAAAAATGTAAAGCAAAACTATTAAGGGATGTTCCCTAGTCCCATCTACTGCGTTAGGGGAGAAGAGACAAATTATTATTTTCCATAATATCATCACACGACTATTACCCGTCGCCATCGGCGCGTGACCAAAAATTATTAGTCATTTTATTATTTTTTGCACGTCCATTTCATCCCATTGTTGAAGACGAACTGAGCATTCCGGAAGTTGTAAAGTAGTGATTTGTAACGCACGCGCCGCGGCGCCTGACGCCACTTCCGGCGGCAGCCATAATCACGCTTACTCACAGGGCCACGAAAAACTGCCTAAGTCAATCTGATTTTACAAGGGGTAGTAACTTAACTAAGCCATCATCATCATCAGTCTTGATTGTTCCAATGTTGTTCACATGATTCCTCCTAGAATGAAATATATTACGGCTATAGTCCACATTGGCCAAGGGCTTGTTTATCAACCAACAAAACTGTCTAACCGAGATTACAATATCTTATTAATAAGACATAAGTGCAACGGCACTTAATCAACGAAACTACTCGTATGAACGAGCATTAAAATGCAACATAATTTGAAGTAAGAACGTTGGTAAGCGATATAATAGTAGGAAAGATCCAGAAAATATTACCCGACGGTTCGATTTGGACATGTTGGATTAGCTTAGAGTATATTGCACAGAGTATATATAAGTTTTGAGCATTTCTTTCTACTTGTTTACAACAGTAAGTGAAGCTTAAACATTTTAGTAATTACTGGAGTAATTTATTATAACATCACCACATGTATATACCATCGTCTGCCATTTTATCTTATATTAATATTAGACAATTATATTGAAAGTGTTTATTCGAATTGTGAAGTTTTCGTGGCCACGCGTTCAGGCGCGAGATATTTCGCCGAATCTTGCGTATGTCTAACCTTTTCTTTCAAAACCTTCCCCTCTTTTCCACACCCTCGCGTTTATTGTCGGCCGAGCTTTTACTTTTATGCTCTGTTTAGCTAAATTTCGCCGTCCATTTAATTACGACGGGTCTCGTAATGTGTTTTGCACATGACGTTTGTGCTACTTGCTCAATTTTGCCGGATACAGAGAAGAAAGTTTTAATTGTGGCTTATATAAATGTCAGGTTATATTCACTATGCACTATTGCACTATTGCACTATGTTATTAGTGTCCATGTCAAAAAATTCCTAAGTCAAACCTTGAATATTCAAATACCTGTTGTTTGACATTTATTTGTAATCCATTTAGAAACCGTGCGACCAATTTCTTCAAAATACCGTAGTCACGATATAATTATACACATTCTCAGCGTGCGGAAGCAATCTCGGGGGAACATAATTTCCATGGATAAACTATGATCAGCCCAAGTGTACCTTTATAGAAGAACATGTACCTATAAGGACTTCACATAAGAATGCATGTGTTGACAAAATATCATAACTTAGTCAGAACTAGCAAGGTTTTCAAGTCCTTCTCAACATTGGTGTATAGTCTTCATATTAGTGGCTTATAGTATATTTTTCACCTCATGGGTCACATGTATACCTGTAGCTCTACTCATTGCTACCGTGTTAAAGTTGTTCCAGCCCGCTTGGCGTGTGCAGACACGAGCTAAGATACGTTGTAATTCGACTAGTACTGTGAGGTATGTCTATGTGAGTTCAGGCGAGTTGCAAGCTCGTTGTTTCGAAAAAAATATCGCGAGGCATTTGAATTCTTTATCCCACAATAGAATTCTTCGAGCGTAAGAATGTGAAGTAGGCACGAGTGTGCTGCTCTCGCGGAATATTCTAGACCTTTCTTTGTATCTAGGTTACATGTTACACAACACCCTTTGTCGTGATCGATGTATGAAGATACTTAGAATATTCTCATTATATTTTATCCACTTTTATATCAGTTTTTTGCAGTAGAAATTGAATAAAATTAATTTTATTTTTTAAGTATAGTAGGTAATTAAGGCTGATATCCAGAAATATTACACCCATGTCAGCGGTGAAACAATTGTTGTTGAAACCATTTATATTTTTGTATAAAAGATCTGGTTGTTACACCACGCGTCCGAGTTACCCGTCACAATCGTTAGTAATGGCAACGAGACTATGTATGTTCAATCATGAATTGGACGCACCTTAACTAACAATAATGTCAATAACATTAAGACGTACTAATTAGACTAATATTCCTAATCATCATATTCCTGCGTTCCTGTTACCAGTGTATATTAATCAAATAATATTATTATTAACAGCTAATGTTAACCAAATTGGCAGTAATATTTCCATTCCTACAGCCCCACTCGAGGTCGCTTTTAAACGTTGTTATTCCGACAGCGGCCATTTGTGACTGTTGCTTGTTGATACCTGTACGATTTTCTTCA
>DWMG01000974.1:0-16706 GCA_018244855.1 Elbella merops
GGATTCTGATAAACGCAAAAATATTGGACCAAGGTCAAAGTTAGTTGGGTATTACAATAATATCCTCGCAGATCCCTTATTGGAATGCAAGGATGAATGGGTGCAAGAAAGTTATACAAACTGATAGTTAAGGGCGTCATAATCGCTCCGGCGACAAAGCTCTTATAAAGATGAAAAAAATGAATTTGTGTACAAAGATGTAAAACTATTAATTTTAACTGCTTCGTTGGTCGAGTGGTGGCAAGCGCAACTGTCGATCGGGAGGCCGGGGTTCAAATCTCCGGTCGGGTACTATTGGATTTTTCCAGTTTAGAATTCCTAGTTGTGACTTAGAGTCTGGAATTGTGCCCGGTGTATAGCAATAGGCTCACGACCTATTTCATGGGACTTAACATAACTGGTGAAACGTGAGAGTGTACCTACTACACTCGTTTACCTATCCCTTCGGGATTACAGGCTGATGTTAGATGTTTATAGTATTAATTTTAACCTATATTGATAATAATATACCATATCTACTGCTGTTACTACAACTACTACTTCCAGTGCTACTACCTACTAGATAATAAGCAATATTAATATCTATGTACAATTACGTAAAATTGTTGACTCAATTTTTTTAAGCGAAATTATTTTGTTTTTAAGGAATGAAAAATCTAAAATGTAACGAATTATTTAAGTAAGTCCCCGTCTCCCCAGTTACCTACACCGGGAGATATTTTTCTAAGAAATTTTGTCCATTGGAGAGGTGTCACTGGGTACAACCGGTACCTTTTCAATGACAAGGGTAGCCTTGGAAAAGCTTTATTTTGCGACAAAATAGAATTCCGAGATATTTAGATTGCTCTTCAAATGTTCTTGATATTTATTCCATCTCTCGCGGAGGGCTTGCACTCTTCTCGGGTGACAGCCTAAAGGTCGGGATTGTTTGTTGGTCAAACGTACCTACAAAGGATATTCTCTTTAATTTTACTAAACACATCTATCATTATTCCTTTGCGTATATCATGTACTTTTTTATTGCTCATATACCTAAATGAGAAGCGGTTTATCGAAAAATGTTCTTGTTGAAGGTCGAGGCCCTAAACTTGAACGTAAGGATGTTATTTGGAAAATTTTAATTAGTTTTACGATACTGGCTGTTATTTGGTCGTTGAACATCTTTTGAAGCTTTCCGGTAGCTGACGAAATAAAAACAGGTGAGCATACTATTTGTATTTATATTCCATTGACGTAGTAGGTACTATGCAGTGGGTACCAAGTTTTCCTGATAAATAGATAGGAGTGATTCGAATCCAACAATGAGTAAGTAATGAGTTGAAACTTCAGTAAATAATTCAACGGTAGGTACCTACTGGAATTTTAACCTTATGTTTCCTGTTTAAGGCAAAGTAGGTATATTTTTGGATATGATTACATAAAGTCAAATGATTAAATATGTATCGAGTAAACTAATTACTTTTCTGGACTAGTTTCGGACCTATGCGAAATTCCTCGTGAGCCCTCGCCTGTTGCGACAAGATCGCGGCGGAGACTTTACTGTTAAATGCAAAACATAAATCAGTAATTACGGAACAGTGGAACGATAAAGGGAGTGATGATGATGGACATGGAAAGGGACGATGATGTTGAGGCGCAAACTTCAGTTTCAGCGTACAGCTGTAAAAGAATTGATCGCCGTACTCCTAGTATGGTAATTATCGTTTAAAAACATCACATATGTATATCGTTAGCAAATTGCTTCCGGCCTGCGAATGCTTTAAGTTTCCAAAATATGGTAATTTCAACTTTTCGTCAAAATTGTGAACAGCTTGATAGCTCGCTTAAGTTATAAAGGCCCATTACGACATTTATCTCACGTGTTATGTTTACTTATCAGTAAGTTTTTAAATAATTAGGTATAATAAACATAACGGACATTTACTAAAATACATATTTCAAGACATTTTCTTTGCACATTTATCACTCTATAAAACGATTTCTGCTTACCCCGTATGGGATCTGGCATGACGATATGACAGTTGTAATAGTATTTGAAAACACCATGTGCGATATACCATTTATTTCTTGGATAAATAGCTAAGAATTTTCGTTTCTAAAGATATAGTGTCTTTACAGTTTATTGATTAACGTACTTTTTCAAACATTAGCATTCTCACAAAAACTTCTAAAATATTATGTATATAATTTAAGCTTTAATACTTTCTTTTGTTGGTGACAGCAATAAAAATATAATGTATGTACAGATACTTTTATAATATAATATTAGACATTGAAATAACGTTTTTGAAGCAAGATTTGGGATTTTCTGTAACAATGTTATTGACTATATTATTTTGTGTGGCGTATGAATTCTCCGAGGAATTTGGATATACTCATACGAAAGTTTTCGTAATATCCGAAGCGAAGTTTCAGAAGTATTATGAAAATGCTATTGTATAAATTAAGAAGTACACTTTGGGGAGAGAGTAGGTATTATTCCTGATACCGCTTTTAGGGTAAGATAGCTTAATAGCTAACCGTTGTTTTATAAACTTTGTATAGTAACTGCTGTGGTCTAGAGATTCTATTAGGAGTACTGTTATTAACTTTTACACCAATATAATTTTGTGCATTTAAAATCATGAAGTTCAATATTACCACTACGACGGAGAATCAGCGCTGCCCGGGATCTTTCTTCTGCGATTGCAGAGCTAATTATTGTACTCTTTCACCAATAATACGTAACTCTTTTTCTAAGGTAATAATCTATATTTACTACTAATATTATTTGTAATTACGGTTATAAATTACTCAACATTAGGTGCCTCTGATCGCACCCCACACCTCCTTCCTCAACCTCCACACTCCTCCATTAGCAGTCAAAATTATATTCTCTGTGTACTCTTCTATACAGCAGACGAGGCTCTGTCGACTGACTTGCTGGCGGCATACCACAGACTCTTTAGTCAAAGGCAAATGAACGACCGGTGACATTCCAGCATGGGGATTGTAAGCAAAAACGTCCTAACGATCATCCTTGTGCACTTTCATTGATGATGATTGATCGGCGTGATACCTTTTAGTTCAGACGTTCTTCATAAGAAATACGCGTAAAAGCAATTCTCAGTGGGCCATTTAGTGGCGGGCGTACCCCTTTCGTACCACTTCGGCTCCCCCGAGATAGATTTTATTACGGCGGTATGCCGTGATAGCTGAATTATTCTACTTCACGGGCCAAAATAGTTATACGGCGTAGATGAAGAATGTAATGCGGTGGGAATTTGCGGAATGGCGTCATAATCTTTATAATAAATATGTGGGAATGTACCAACCTGATTACGTCTTTCGTTCATATGCGTATATAACGCGCTAAGTATTTTTCCTCCTGCCCGTTCGCATATTACTCACTTAAATTGTTATTATTTCTCTCCACCTCAAAACGTACAAGGCATTTATTGTTATTTGTACGTCATCATACCAGGCCCATTACGAATTGTTATATCCTCGAAGAACAATAAACTTTTATATTTTATAAAATATAACAATATGTAATATGCAGCACTAATCAACTAGATTGTAAAATTATTTCTGCTACTTAAGGCAGTGTTTATCATTTTAACTGTTTACATTTTCTTAAATATTCTATAGAGTTTTGTTACTTTAGTCAGATTATATATAATAAGTACCATGTATGATACACAACAGATATTATTGTTTTTATACTATCCTGTCTACGTACGCCATCGTTCTTACGATTTTCAATCATTTCCTTCGCTTTGTTATTTCTCAACATCGATATTTGCTTCTGTAGTGCTCGCATTGAGATTTTTATTGCTTTTGAATTCTATTCTCAAGTTTATTTTTAGCATTGAAATAGCTGTATTCTTTTTATTGTTTCCTTTGTACGATACGATACGATAAAGTCGGATGTTTAAGGCGCTAGCATATTGTTTACATAACGTGCTTTTTGGTATTTATAATAAGAATCAAGTGATTAGGTATGTTGAATCGGTTATATTGACGAAACTAGTCAGTTATGGGTTGACAACGGAATCAAGTTTTCGAATCCGGCGTGCGTGCGTGACCAGAGTGACGAATGTAGTGGCCCATCATGTTTGGCCATTTTGCCATTTGGTGCTCTCTGCCAACATTGTAAGGGACTAGGCGATAAGATATAATAATAATCTTAACAATAAAAATACTTAATTACCACTTTGAATTTGATATATATGCATGTGTATTTATACTTATACCCGTAAGTGTTAGGTAATGAAACTAAATAAATTTCCTCTCCAGTGGTTTTTGCTGAGCGTATGTTCCAATATATGCCGATCAGTATTCCTATTCGCATTTCCTTTCCTCCTCGCTCCATGATTTTTCTATCATTACGGCTATGTACTTATGATGAATCCGGAATATACAGTATATTATGTATAATAATCATATATCTGAATTATTTACCCGACTATGATTGACGAAATTTCTATTAATCGACCCATTTTAATTTCACTGTTGAATGGGTCTCCTTTCATATTGAGAGGGTTAAGGCCATAGACTGCCACGCTGGCCAAGTGCGGGTTGGCAGACTGCACACACCTTAGATTTTTTTTATTTTTATTTTTTTCTACTCTTGAAATTTCTATTATTTTGTAGTAATATTGAGGTACAATTTCGAACTTAGTACCAAATATTTTGTGTCAATTTCAGTGCCAATTCACTAGAAAAACATTAATGGGGGCAAAATGAAAATATGTTTTCCAGTTTTATCTACGAGAAACATACTCTTGATGCTTTACGAAGGGTTGTCGTAAAATGCAGAGGGCTGGTACTTCGAAGAAATATTGTACTATCAAAATATTAGTTATGTGGGATAGGTATCTCTCCTTCACAATATGTGGTTAAAATAAGAACAAACGTCTACTTCAAGGTGTCCTTTAAAAACGTAAATATCATTTTTGGTCAAATTGTACGTGTAGTCTCTAGTCATTATCATATTTACAATTTAATTAAATCATGTTTCCTATACAATAGACAATACAGTCCCTAGACAACCTAGTGAAATTACTTAATTAGCATTCAGACTAATAATGGAAAATTAAATTAAACTAAATTGCTGTCAGGGTTGAGGTCACGTTAATTAATGATTGCTTATAACCAAGTGTATTAATTAATGAGATTTCAATGTATATTCTATAGAGGCGTTTATAAATAACCAATTAATTATAAAATGTAACTTCACACCTATAATCCCCGAAGAGGTAGGCAAAGGAATGCAGAACACTCCCACGTTTCATCGGTTACGTTTACCTCCCACTATAGAATAGGTGGTGAGCATATTGCCATGCATCGGGCAAATATCCAGACTCCGAACCACTACTAGAAAATCTAAATTAGAAAATGTTGTAGTGTTCGACCCGGGAATCGAACCCGGGACCTCCCGAACGGTAGTCGTACTTGCAACCAAGAGGACCAACGGAGGCAGGCGAAAATTTCTATTAGAAATTCGAAAAATTCGAAAAATTCGATAATTTCTATTCGAAAAGTCGAAATTTTTAAATTCTAAAACATCAATTAATTAAATCATTCATTCATTATAATTAACCGTTACTAAATTTCTAAGGTGTGTGAAGTCTGCCAACCCGCAGTTGGCCAGCGTGGCAGACTATGGCCTTAACCCTCTCAATATGTGAACTCTACTTGTTCTAATAGTATTTCCGCTATTCATTTATATAAAAAGCATTTTTATATAAAAAATAATTTCGCTTAAAAAAATTGAGTCAACAATTTTACGTAATTGTCCTTTTTTATTTTTTTTTTCAACCATCTACAATTCCACTGTTGGAATACGGGTCTCCTCTCGTATTGAGAGGGTTAAGGCCTTATTCTGCCCCGCTGGCCAAGTGCGGGTTGGCAGACTTCACACATCTTAGAAAATATTTTTTTTTTTTATAAATTCTTAGGTGTGCAGCAGGTTTTCTCACGATGTTTTCCTTCACCATTAGCAAGTGATATTTAAATTTAAAACGAACTTTTGTAAAGAGGTGCGCGCCATGGGTTTGAACCCGGCACCCCCAGAATGAGGGACTGAATTCTTAACCACTAGGCTAATACTGCGAACATTTACATATTTCTAAACAACAAACTAAGTTTTTTGTGACTAGCACGCCGATCAACTTTACAGGCATAAAAAGATGCCACGAATATTGTTAGCTAAAGGTTGATTTTACAATGTGCTACATTCCAATTATTTCCAATTCTCTTTTCATGTAATATTTAAGTGATCCAATATGCACTTAATATTCGCTGAGATGGCCAGAAATTTTCGTGTAACGGCCTGAAACAGGATCACAACGTTTATATAGATGGTTTTGAGCGACGCACGGAATAGACAAAGTGAAAAATGACAATCGTTAAAGCTTATAACAGCTAAATTTGTGTTGTTGATATATAGTGAGATAATACAAAAACGGGGATAATTGTTTTAATAACTACATTTTGCAAAAAAACTGAGTAGCAGTAAACTGGGTAGGCAGATCGCACGGAGTGCCGAACATTTCTATCCCTGCAGACTGCCGTGTTTTTTCCATATTCATCGCGCTCTTCACACATGCAGGCCGGTTTCGGAGACTTCTAACTCCCATCAGATAGAACTTGAAATATTCATGTTATCAGCATCTAAAGTGGCATTATGCGTACATTCACTGAGTTGCACATTTTACACTATACATTGAGATTATTGCCGAATTATGAAGCCATAATTTATCGGAGAATCTTCAAAGAAAGAAAGATCAAAAAGAATGAAAAGCAAAAACGTGCCCGAGTGGTCCTCGAAGCAGTTCTTCATCTCAATCCCCTCTTATTACTTTAAAGTGTCACAATCTCAGGATCTTCAAAGCCCGCCCAGGGGGAAAAACAGGTCACGGCGTAAAACAAAAAGCAAGTGGCGGCTAAAGGGATGATACTACGAGGGTATTATTATTCGAGCATGTACGTGTCTACAGTCAACCACATAAGATTAGTGCGATGTGCACAGCGTGGGCTGCGCTCTGGTTCCATATTGCGAGAGTATTAAAAATAATACCAATAAAGCTCTGCCAATAGACGCTGAGCATTGTCGGAACACTGACACGAATGGTAATAAAATGGCAATGCCATTATTGAGGTGTTGCCATTTATGTATAGGGTAATCACTGATAAGAAGAGATGTAATAGTGTATTTAGATCACGCTGTTCAACTTATCAGCTGGACCTAGGTACTGAACAGCGTTCCGCCGGAAGCATCAGGCGTCTTTGTTAAGTCTCTCATTAACTCTGTTATGTTCTGGTGTGGGTCGATTTGAGAACTTTCCAGAAAGAAATGATTATGTACAAATACTAGCCGATGTCCGCGGCTTTGACTACGTTACATATTATATTGACAACATATTTAGTTTTTATTTTGTGACAATTTTGTGATAATATTGTTCGTAACAATGTATTTTATGTAGTTCAAATATGTAGATCACACGTTACACAGTACTGTTAACTGCGCGAGAAACTGCTACTTTGATAGACACCAATGGTACAGCAAGTTAACAATTTGTCCTATCGAAACGAAGACTTGCAGGATATCTACTATTCGTTTGAAATGTATAATGCAATATGTAATAATAATTCGAATGAATTATGTGGTATTCTTGGTACAGATACTTCAGTTTCTTAAATCTTTAATAACGTAACATTACGCATGTACTCCCCAAAGGGATAGGCAGAGGAGTGTAGTATATTCTCACGTTACATCAGTTACGTTTAGGTCTTCTGGAATAGGTGGTGAGCCTATTGCATATACCGAGCACAAACCCAGACTCCGAGTCAATATTAGAAATTATAAATTAGAAAAATCCAATAGTACCTAACACGGGATTTGAACCCAGGACCTTCCGATCCAGTCGCTTTTGCAACCATTCGACCAACTAGGCGGTCAACTTTAATAACATTATGTAATATGGTATTTTAATAGTTTTTACTATATGACAACCACGTCTTAAAAAAGTAAGATCAAAAAATTAGATCGAAATCTATTCAGTAGTTTTTGTGTGACGCGCGCACAATGGCAGACCTCTATCATTTATACATATAAATTATTATTATAATACTATTATTATCGGCACCGAAGTTCCATATATCTATATAGATAAGAGAATATTGTGGTTTTGTTTTTGTAAGTCAACGTTGCAAAGTTGCTAATTACGTAAATAAGCTACTCGTAAACACGGACTCTCAATCATTTCCTTATTATGTCATGTTTTTGGGTGCAACATTTGCACTTAGTTACCCGATTTAATGATCATGGAGATATTTATCTCAAGACCAGTGGACGTCTAATTATATTATAGAAAAGATGGAGTATAAGAAAAATTTGAAATTTCACATTTTTTTTAAAGAATTGTTACCTATTAGAATTTGTTATTTATCAGCCCTAATGTAAGGTAAGTACTGAGTTATCTACACCATCCTTAAATTATTAGAGAATCAGTAAAATACATATTTTAGCTATTCTAACCTTTAAGAAATTTGTGACTTTGTAAGCGTACTTCATTACGAGTTTTAACTTTATCATCAGTATTTCTAAATGAAATTTATCCTCTTAAAGTATAACGAATAATGTCATCATTTGGAAATACGTAATATTTTTGACAAATGCTGAATAATGGTTCAAATAAAATCGATCAATATTTCAATGAATTTATTTATTGATAAATTTATTTTACTATCCTCTTTGTCGGTCCTATAATATACTTTTGAAATTGACTCATTCCATGTTATCTTTAACGCATGCGAATGCTATTGGGCTCCTCGTTAAACATTTTTGTTTGTATTGCTTATAATAGAAGTCCGTGAACAGACAGATGAACAGCACCAAGTTGGAGAGGCTGACCACGTACGAGCCAATGTGCATGGGGCACTCTGAGGTATACGTTTGAATTACGATGTGCGCTATGACTAAAAAAAACTGAATCTGAAAAAAAGAATAATAATTATCTAGTCACTGTTTGTAATGTAACTATAATATAGTATACATACATTACGTATACATTGATACATACATATGTATGTGTTAGTGTTGTAAAGCCATTCGTATATAGTATTTAAAATGGTAATAAGTAGTTAGCTTCAATACGTGAAAACAAATATATATATAGATATATATATATACACACGCACACGCACGCACGCACGTTTTTAAAATAATCACAATTCATTAAATCACATTTCTGATCTATATAACATTAGTATTTCTCAATTGTTTTAAGCATAGAAGTAAACTATCAGCAGACGCACCTTTATACCGTTAAACGTTTAAAACATTCGAAATATTTTTTATATACAGGTAAAAGTGTCGAAAAGTTATTTTCACCAAGCGCATTAGAGTATTTTGTTACATTTTATGTCGGGAGATAACACAGAGGTGAATTTTCATTGCCGAGTTGATTGGCAAGCTCGCAACAATCTCACATTTTGATGTCGCTTATTGTCAAGATAAAGTACCTCCCAACAATTAAACGTTTTCATAAACGCTCGTTAATCGCTCCGACAGCTCTCCCTATCTGTTATTTATCAACAGTTACGCCGTATTTTTTGTTCGTTTATTATACTGTTTCGTATTATATCAACCGTTATTCCCGAGGGCTCTGTGGACGTTTCCCTCTTTGTGATTGTCAGTACACGACGCTGATCAGACAGACAGTACCGACCTCCTTCATTATATATTTTATACGCGGCTCCTGTATTTTTATTGAGATAAATTTTTATCTAATATACTCGTATTTGTCTTATTCTTTCATCTTCCTGTCGTGGGCAAGGGAGTTTTATAATAAGCGTAATAATATCAAGAGACCAAAAGCCAAATAATAAAAAAATTATGAATTACACTTTAAATTTCGGTTTAGTCTCTGTTCAACAACAGTGACTGTGTGTTTATTGTGGTTTTCATGTAGACGCTGGAAGCCACAATATTTAATTTGGGATGTAAGCGTACCATTTTTAACATGTTTTTGCCTCAGTGTGAGGTAAAAACAGTATTAAAAAATATCAGACTGTTATTTTTTGCTAATATGTGTTTTTAATATACATACATGTTTTTAATATATAATTGTAACATTATTCTCACATTCATAACACTTTATCCACTGAAATCTTGAACCATCGTAGCCCCTGCGGTGCTCGCTCCCGAATGCCGCAGAACTTGTCAGAACATGACATTAATCAAACCAGGCTCTAGATATTATGTTGTCTATTAGAGCCTGGATTGGTCTCCGGAGTAATCTTACATCTACTATCTGTATTAAGCGTCATTATATGAGGGACAGGGAGGTATGAGGGACACAAGATTTTCCGGCGAATCTAATGCTTCGTATTATTGGAGTGACGTAGGTTTGACTATTTAATATAAATTTGTCCTGTTTCCGAAACACATTGTGTGTGATACTCGACACGTGTGTAACTTGTTCTGTAAACCGTGCCTAATACTAATATTTCGTTAGTAGATTGGCTATAATTTTTGTAACGTATATTTATACAACAATATCAACTAACCCAATTTCAATTTGAAGGATTTCACGAGCATGGAATAGGGCTAAAGAAAAATTTACGAAGTGTCATTTTGTATATATCGTCACACGGGGCCTTTTAAGTGTCAATCAGAGAGTAACTAATATCTACATAAATGTGTAAATATACTTATATAGTTTTGGAAATATAAGAACTAGTTATATATAAGTAATAGTATATAAGTATATATATAATATAAGTATAGTATATAGTAATAATATAAGTAATAGTTTCAAATTTAAGAACACATACCAATTGCATTATGGTCAAGTACTTTTTCCACCACAGATACTTGGACAGCCTAGGCCCCATGGCCGCCATACCATAATACGTGTACATGACAGCGTGTATGGTGCAGTTCATAAACGCCATGAACGCCCAGTGATCCGACGGGTCGTATTTTAAACACCACCAAGTTATAATCACCATGAACACGTGGTGGTACACATGGAGAAATGTTAATTGGTTGTATTTTTTACGTATCACGAAGAACACTGTATCTAGTAAGTCCAGAACTTTCGTCGCCATATATTTCCAGTACAGAACAGCGATAATCTAAAAAAAAAGAATACGTCGGTCTTGAAAGAAATGTATTTTTAATAATTACCATTTGCCTCACTAAAAGCTGTAGTTTGTTTGTAGAGCCCTTCTGTTTAATGGGACTGAGTGCTTGATAACAACCAAAAGCCCACGCCCTGCCAGTGCACATAGCAGAAAGAATAATTAAATGCAAAGCCAGTGTTATGTCTCCCTGTTTAATATTTTAATGGTCTTCTTTTTTACTGTTAAGATTTAATTAATTTATATTGACATTTAATTTTTTTTTATTATAGCATTATGCTAGGTCTTTACGGGATAGGCAGAGAACGCCGTGTGTCAAATATATGTATATTTACAGACAGTCAAGTACTTACTTATGTGTTTAAAATCATTATGAATAAATAGTAAAGTCACAATAATAATAGTAAGTAATGAATAAATAGTAAGTATTATGTAAAAGCTTACATATAGAGTTCTCTCGTCGTGTTCACATCTCCTCGGAAACAAACCCTTATCGATAATGTAGAAAAGAAACTGAAATACAAAAGAACAAAGTCATAGAGAATCTTGTGTTCTTATAAAGGTGTTCGCTTTCAGGATATAACTAGGAACTAGTCTTTTAACATGCGTTGTGCAACGGGAAAACAAAATTATATTATGTAATAATAATACAAAAATACTTAGATAATAAAAATATAAATAATAAAGCAGAATATATGGATAATACAAAATAAATAAATTCTTTTAACAGCCTACTTCAAATCAAATACAAAGTTATGTATGCGAATCGCACATATAATTTTCCTAGGTGGGAATCGAACTCACGTTCCCCGGCCTAGCATTTGCTAGGCCGAGGAACGTGTCTAGTTTCACTAACCAATGGACCATCGGGCCAGATTTGTGTCAGATTGGGCAAATACAAAAATACACATGACGTAACGTTCCTTATAGAATCTTACCTTATAAGCTAATACACTCGAGTTAACAACCTTTACAGCGTTGTAGAGCAAAAGGAACTTTTTTAGCACAAAGGGCGGTCGGCCCGCCATGAGAACCGCTCCGATTTTTGATATAAAAAGCAGGTACGTCAACAAAATGAACGCTACTTGGTTAAAATCCATGAGCGGCCACTTATCAGCGAATGATACTAAAACAATATAAATTATGTTTATATTCTGTCAGTAATACTCGTATATATTATAGTTATGTATGTTTATTTAAAACTTAATGACATTTACTCAGTATAATTGAACACAGAATTATTGTAACAATTATTAAGAATCCCATTTATTGTTGCAAGGAAATTTATATCAAAGTTCCCATTGCACATGTTATTTGCCAAGATTTGCGTTGAGTATGGAGACGGGAGTTGTCCAGCTTTACAAATTTATACTAGACATATTCAGTATATGTAGGTGCTGTGTGAATTTATGTCAGCTGGGAATATTTCTGTAAACAAACTCGTAAAAGAAACTTTAAAAAGTTTTACTTGTGCGAGCTTGTTAGCAAAAATTTTACTTAAAAATTCGTCTCGTATCAAAAGTCAATTTGGAAATAGTTCCCTCGAGACCCGAACGCCAAAAATAAGTATAAATATTCGCTGCGCTAAAGAATTTTCCTCTGCACTTGATATCCATTGAAGTGTCATTGGAAACTGTTTTTTTTTATTAAGGGTCAGGCGCCGAGACGAGACTCGAGCGTGGCAGTATCACATTTTACAATATACTTCGGTAACGAGGGTTGAATTGAATATAATGTAATTATATAGAAATATATGTTTATATACATGAGCGATGAAAGCAGTACTTCAAATAGTCAGCACTCGGTGTCCGGTGCTTACTACTTAAGGGACCTGGCGTGAAAATATAATAATAAATGCATAATATAAACTTAAAAATGTTATCTTTTAAATTGTATTTCATTTATCAAATTTTTTATATGAAATATTTCGATATTTTGCAAGTTGGCTTAAGATAGAAATTAACACAAAACATAAGGAATTGGAATAGCATACTGCAGCGATATAAATATTTTACTTGACAAACAGATAAATGTGATATACCTACTTTACAAAGTGAGATGTTTTGCAAAGAGCACCTACGCCAAACACTTTTAGAATCAAAAGGCTTACAAAGTATGTTTCAATACAGACGCTGACTCAGAACACAATCAAGTACAATTTTAAGGGTTTCTCATTTTAGGCGCTTTAAGTTGACATTTAACAAGTAATTTTAAAAATAAACTTATTGACGAAATGCCATTGTGAAGGATGATAAGAGTCGAATCATTCCCTTGGGAGTGCAAAAGTGTGAATAGTTCTTTCAAATAAATACCTTTATAATGAATCATACTTATGGTTAGACAAAATTATAAACACGACTGACAAATATTAATAAATGATGTCACGAAAATCTAAGGCACAAATATATCTACGGTATGTTTACACCTGGTTAGATTAAAGTGTTAAGTGTAAAGGCTACTTTATAAAAATCTAGTAGGCTGTCTAATGAGTTCACCAAAAGAAAGTTAAATCTAGTGATCTAATATCGATATATTTACTTGTTAACTGTTAAATCCAGAACAATTGTTCTGTAAACAATAAACCTAACACATAGAATAATTGTTCTGTAAATAGTGTATGAAGAATAACGAAATATATGACAGATGCTATGAAGTCATTCATTATATGTTGACTAACGATTATATCCGTGTATTTGAAGTATTAGTGTCGGTAATAAAGTAATACATACGTTTTCCTTTAGGCAGTTGTAAATATGCTTGAAAACACCACGCCATTGCAATATTTGAGTTTCACAAAGTAGGTAGTGTTCGTAAGGTATTTAGTTACAGCTCATTGCGTTGTCATGTACTTTCGCAGATGTCGTGTCAGTCAAAGTCAATGTGGATTTTTAATTTGACATCAATGAAAACGTTATTGATGGCCTATGTATGGCATATGTGTATCGGCGCATTATGTTAATATATAGGTAGTATATACACACACTTACAGAGTTGCACAAAAACAAACACACTTGCAGATATAAATACATATATGTGTAGTAACAGATCAACGGATGGTGATTTTTCTTTAGGTACAGGGTTCTAGGAGTAAGTCGCTCAGCGAGCTATGGAGAGGGCTATGATGCTAGGTGTCTCTCTGAAGGATCGCATCAGAAATGAGACGATCCGACAGAGAACTAAAGTTATCGACATAGACCAAAGGATTAGCAAGCTAAAGTGGCAGTGGGCTGGTCACATCTGTCGTAGAACGGATATCCGCTGGAGCAGGCGTGTTCTGGAGTGGAGACCGCGACTTGTCAAACGTAGCGTAGGAGGCCCTCCAGCTAGGTGGAGTGACGATATACGCAAAGTGGCTGGCAGTGGGTGGATGCGAAAAGCTGAAGATCGCGCTTAGTGGCGTGGTATTGGAGACATGCCTTAAGATGTGTTGTTCAAACCAGACATGTCTCCTCTTTGACAATTAGAAGTGATTTTTGATTCAGGTGCGACGACCAAACATTTCAATTAATTTTGAAGAGCTCGGGCTGTTTGACAGGCAAGGGATTAGGGACTTAGCTCATGCGTGTGTCGAATTAACATATGTTAATAGGTTGTTCTACAATATGGACATATTATATAATGTACATATTGCTACGCCTATTTAACAGAGACTACATTTATTAAAGTCAAGTTTATTAAAACTACTTACTTATTTTACTTTACATTTTTAAATAATGCGAGGTCGTGGGCCCGCTCTTTGGTGATTTCATTTCGCTCTGGGAATGCTCTAAGTGGATTTTTCCACGAGTTGGTGTACCAAAAATGAGAGGAGATAATGGGGCTGATGGTTATAGCGAGGAGAGGGCGAGGTGAAACATTGGTATTATCCAGCTTTTCAACTAAAAGACCAACCATATTTTACGAAATATTCACCTAACTTAGGAAATAATATTCAATTTAAGATTGTTAAGCTGTAGTTAGGTGAGTGCTGCCTTACTTAGTTTGTAATTAATTACGATTAACTTAGCAATTTTTTTGCTTGAACCTTTTTCCTATCTTTATTTTTTACTACAAGACTTACCTTTTTCAAGATTTTCTTTCCTCTTTTTATTTCCTTGCTAAATACTGCCCGACGGATTAGGCAGCTTAATGCTTGCTATATTATAATTACTTATTAATATAGTTTTGTAAAATTTAGGTAAGATTAATATTTTTTTATGTTGGATTAGTCAACTCATTCCTATGGAGTAATTGATTTGGATTAAAAAACTTCATGGCGTTAATAAAGTTATTATAGTGATCCATTTTGTACACTATTTTTCATACTTACATTTTATGTTTTAAAAATAGCAGTGAAATAATAAATATTTAAAATTTAGATCGGGGTTCTATATTTAAATCCTGGTGCGCGTCTTTCTTTACCAAACTCTGTCCGTCTTAAAGTTAAATTTGCATACTGTAGCGATAAATAAATACATCAGAATCGTGCACACTTTAAAATTCTTCATAATGGCGTGTAAACTCTGTTAATTCGCAATTGGCAGTAGTGGTATACTTTGGCCTTTAAGCTTATCATTATTAAAGAAGAACCGAGAAAGAAAATTCCAAGATTTAATATATTTCGATTGTTATTAATATATCAATTTATCGTAACTAAACTGAAGTACCGGATATATTATATTATAAATAAGACGTTCTTTAGATTAATGATTCACTTTATTCAGTTTTTCTTACATTTCTCTATAACTATCATATTATAACCTCACACAATTCACGGCACAAAAAAAAAGCACAATGCTGTCAATATCAAATGTAGGTACATTACTAACAGGATTAAGGGTCGAATGAATGCATACAAAAAATGATTATAAAATTTTCCGTAGCTTGGCGTCATTATAAATTTGTTCATGTAATTATAAAAATTCTTTTTAAAAATATATTAAATTTGTATATGAAATTAATTTTTGAAATTAATCTCACGTGTAAAATTGTTTTCATGTTTGAGAGTGGCAGTAGTTACTTCTCATGTAAAAGTAAATATTACTGCAATTGGACGAACTAGCTTGAAACAATTTTGCAATTTAGCTTTACAGAGCGGTGTGCCTCGCCAATAGGAAGGTACTCATAGTTCAAACGTATTGCCTGGAGCGAAGCTTTTGATTAATCAGAATTGAACCCGGCAATCGGACGGAAGGTTCTCTTTAATTATTTCAGTTTACTCGTAAACAAAAATTGATCTACCAATAAAAAATGTTTAAATAAAGCAATACTCCGCTAGTTTGACTATTTGGAAAGTTATTCAGTAAAAGTAATGACTAAACCAGATCTATGTAATTGTAGATTTACCTACTTGTAGATTCCATGGGAGACCGAGACTCACCTATCTTCTTTTTTTTTCTATCGAATAGGGGGCAAACGAGTAAACGGGTCACCTGATGGTAAATGACTGCCGTCGCCAATGGACACCCGCAACCCAGGGGTCAGCAAGTTGCCAGCCTTTAAGGAAGGTATACGCTATTTTTTTTCTATCGAATAGGGGGCAAACGAGTAAACGGGTCACCTGATGGTAAATGACTGCCGTCGCCAATGGACAC
>DWMG01000975.1:0-16706 GCA_018244855.1 Elbella merops
CCCACAATTGACTTCTTCCACTATTCGCCGACAAATATTCATTAGTTCAGTTATATACAGTTAAGTGATCAGTAAGACAGTTAGAATTTAGTTGGTGACAGCACAGCTAATGAATTTTTGATGACGCTTGCAATTTTTGTTTTACTTTAGAGATACCGATACATATATGACTTTATAAATGTAAATTATAACTTGGAAACAAAATCGTGCGTAATACATACACGTATTTAATCCACTATTTCATTACATTACTTTTTAAAACTATAGGAGTGTTACACTACGGGTTCTGGCAATCATTGCCAGCGTGACAAACGACGCAGCGCTAGTGACGTGACGTATGACGTCACGCGCTCGCGACCGGTTTAGATGTGCGCTGACAAGTGCGAGGCTAAGTATTGGACGAAGGTAACGTCTCAGCTTTATATGTCTATTGTCCACGGACAGGTATTGTCTATGGTTTTATATTATAAAACCTCCGCAAAATATAAAAACTAAGATATTTTTATATATTGAATATTTTTAATTAAGGCAAAATTATGCATTATAATAAGGACATTCATTAAAATTTCATTTACAATTTCAAACCAATAGATTGTGAAGTTCATATAACAAAAGTTACGAACGGTATTTCAACAGTATTACATTATTGTAATTTAAAAGAAATTATTACATTTTTGTGCCTCCTTTTTTTTCTTTGCTGGTTCACATATATTATAATATCAGTGAAACAATGATAACAGAAATAGTGACATAGACTAACTTGTAGTCAATACAGGCTGTCAGGGACGACAAGATCTTTATATTTTGCAGTTGTACGAAATATAAAACGGGCCAATTTATAGCGTAAACATGAAGCATCAATCATGTTTTCAAATTTTTTGAAGGGCGTTGTTAAAAAATCGTATATTGTTTATGGCTTCGGCGACTTATATCGAGGCATCCCAGGAATAAACCGCAGGGTATAGGCATAAAAGAAAACTACAGCTTCGAGAAGTAGAAACTATCCGCTACTCATAATTTTGTGAAGGCCAAGACTCTATGTAACAGATGAATGGAGGAAATGTCTTTAAAATTAAATGTTCTTTGATGTAAACAATAATTATTGAAAGGAGTCCTACAAAAGGATTGCGGTGCTTATTAAAACCTTGACACTTATATTATAATTATTCAAATTGAACTGAATAAATATTTTATTTGTCGATCCTGTGACAAAGTCACTTTCTTAATAACTTAATTAGGACCGTTTCAAATAGTTCGCTGTAAAGGGAGCTTGAATAAAACACAAAAAGCTTTATACATTGTGTTACAAGCGTTGGTAGGTAGTCATTGACAGCGTGACAAACGACGGGGAGCGCGTGTCGTGACGGATGACGTCACGCGCGCGCTGCCGGTTTAGACATCCGCTGACAACTGCGGGAGTTAATTATTGGGTGGTGCCTTCTAGGTTTTATACTTTTATAAAAGATCATATAATAGTCATTCAGTAGTTACATATTACTGAAAAGCTCGACGCCTTGAAGCGATTACAGATTAGAAGTAATCTTGATAGTAATATGAAATGAAAGAAATAAATTTTTTTATTTGTAAATTTATATCGGACTCAGTCAACCATTACGTTTGTGACAGCTAAAAGCAAGAGTAAGATATTATCTTGAGCAGTAGGATCTAGTTGGTATCGTTGAGTAACAATCGGTGAATTTCGTCGGAAGTTTTAAAGGTCTTATAATTATGGTGGTTAGTTTATAATTCGTATCTTTTCAACTGGAGCGAAATGGTTGCAACCCAGTAAAGGAACGTAAAAGAGTTACCAACATTTTGTTTCTATAAAAACGAACATTATTCAGTTATAATAGCATCTCAAATAAAAATATATGCTTTTACTACGCATATTGATTATTACGAGACGTCATTCAAATATATGATTTATTTCCCACTCATGGTTTTAATGCGACATATAACTTAATCTCAGATAAAATAAGTAGGAACACAATGAATAAAAAAGTATTTAAGCTATTAACCATCTTGGCAAGGAACACGGAACAAGGAACAATAAAACTCCGTGTTATGTCTCTGTTGTCTCGGCGGTTGACAAATGACGTGCACAGCGCTCGTGGCGTGCAAAGACTGCGTCACGTTACAGTGACAGCAGTGACGCTTGTGTTAGGTGCGATACCCACATGTAAATTGGGTATATATTACATACAAAACGTGTAATACGGTACTAATAAAACGTGATACGATTTGTTGTGACGCTGTCAACTTCGTTGGCCAGGAACAAGGAACAATATATATGTTTGTCGTACTTATTATCACGGTGGGTAACGCAATTTGTGCCGAAGTGTCTGCGTGCGACCGTTCCGTCACAATAAGCCACATGTCATATATTTTATTGGATATGCATTTCGTACGCGGTTATCTAACATGACGTGTCAGATTTTATTAACTCTTCAATCTGGTTAACAAATATTTTTGGGAGTACTGAGTATTTATAAATGTCATGGTTTTTTTAAATTCTTAATAAAATATATTATACACACCAGTTTTTTAATGCACAAAGCTGATACAGCGTTTTTTAAATGTACCCGGTTAAAGAATTACAATATCAACAGAACCAGAATGTTGTGTCTTTGTTCATTTTAATTCAGTGGAAAAAAAAATAACCTTACATGTTAAAAACCAACAAAGCACCAGCAAAGGAAGCTTTATTCTGAAAATAAAACATTCGAGTGAGTTATACTAAGCCACGGCGAATATCCCACACTTCAGAACAAAGCGCAGGTAGAGACGCAAATAAACAAAACTGAAAAACTAGTGCTCTCAGTACAATGAACGAAATCTAAAACTATACTCGAGTCCGTAATTCCGCGCCCTTCCGACCGCGGGTGAGTCTTCCTGTTAAACTGTGACGAACTTCCTGTTAGGCCTGCATTGTCTTGTTAGCGAACTTTGTTTGAGCTCTATTGTACACAAACTATTACGAAAGCAATATTTAAATGAACTATATAAGCGATTTACATTTTAAAATTAATTCGTTCGAGAACAATTTAATAACGATATGCTTCTTGGGGCGATAATACGAATTCAGAACTTTCTAGAATTCACTGTGAAAAATGTCGGGTATTAAAATATTTATGTCTTTTCTACTTTATGTCTCGCGCTAACAAAGTTATCAGTGATGTGAAATATATCAGTACAATGTTAGTAGTCCAATTCAATATCTCTATCTCTATTTCTGAACCGTTAGGTTACTGCTAAATAGCTTGAAACTTTCTGCTGTCTTCATTTTGTGTAATTTTGTAAGCCTAACGACTGACTGACCATATTTGGTGTTAATAAGCTCAGTTTAATGGACATTTTATTTATTTATTGTACACAGAACTGTGTATCCTGGTTTAACTGTAGTTTATAGAACGTGACATAATATATTTGAAGCAACTTTTCCGTAAATATGCGAAGAAATTTTCAAATCTTTCAATACATATGGCATTATTTTAATAATAAAAGATAACTTACTGATATGTCCCAGTGAACTTTCGTTGTGGTTGCTATGGAAACGCAAGTAAATCCCAAAAACAAACGTCTGGATTACAATTAAAAAAACATAACAAATATACCAACTCACCGCTTTCATGCCCTTAAATAATATGTGTAATTTTTATCATGACAAAAAAAATGAAACGCATAATTTTCCTCAGTAACTTATTATCCTGAATCTAAAATCTAAAAAAGGCTACAACCAGCTCCAAGCACGTCGAAACATGCTCATTGTGAACGGATACAACGGAAAACAACTATTTAAATCCGGCCCGAGATGGAAACGTTTTATCTCGACTCGGTTTTAATGGAAGGATACCCTGAAATAAAAGAGATAGGCAATTATATAGTAGATTTTTACGTTGAATATTCATAGTCTAAACTCGGCTCGGTTCCAGGAAAAATTATCTTTTTATGTTGACTCCACCTTGTGCTAAGTATTGTTTCTATTTCGCGTAGCGGTTCGTTTTACATAAAACGTGTATACCGATTTTTTAAGTTGTATATTGTCTGTAAATTTAACAAAAACGTAACACAACGCCTATAATCCCCAAAAGGGTAGGCAGAAAAGTGTAATAGTACACTCCCATGATTCACCAGTTACGATTATGTCACATGGAATAGGTGGTGAGCTTATTGTCATACGTCGAGCACAGACCAGACTCCGAGTCACTACTATAAATTCTAAATTAGATAAATGCAATAGTACCCGACCCAGGATTTAAATCCAAGACCTCCCGATCGGCGGAAGCGCATGCAACCACTGGACCCACGAGGCAGTGAAATGTAAATTTAACAAATTAATTATATAAGAGTCTAATCGTATTCATAATTGTAGGTTGTTGTATTTTTCGTCCTGACATAAAACAAGTACTCCATGTGATCCCACAAATATTTGTCCTGAGTGGGAAATAAATTGGAAGACATTCAGCACAGCTCAAATTTACTAAATAGGAAAAGGTCAGACAAATTAAATCTTTAAATAATCAAACATTTTGATAGCGTTCATCGATTTTTCACTTTATGATAAAAATTAGATGATCAAGAATTCAGCCATAAACTGTAGGCCATGTGTAGTCGAAAAAGCGGTGGCTCCGAAACAAGCGTGTATGGCAGACACGGATCCACGGTGACGATGCTGACATCCGGCTTGGGTGGCGGAAACTGTGCGGCAGGTATTGTGCGGACTTGTAGGCTTTGGGGCTTGCCTTTGAGGCGACATAGCTTTCCGCTTGCGAGATTTGCCGTAATTAAAAAAGGTTCTAGTGTTTGAATCGAATGCAATCATTGATTTGTTTCTATGTAAAATAGTTCGTTAGGGTTCTGCTAAAGTAGTTTGTACGAGAATTGCAGCCGCTGTTCGTATTTCAATCTATACTACTTTGCCATCAGGAAAATGGTGCAAATTTATTCAATATATTGCACTCTTTTATTATAATCAAATATTACATTACATTCTAGAGGTTAACTTTCGTTGTAATTCAAATATATGTGTTTATCAATCCACTTGAATGAGTTATCCATGGCTCAGAATAATTTATCAGGCTACATGGAAAACAATATCTAAGGTGAGGTACGTTTCCTTAAAAAATGATCCTTCAATTTTGGCGTAACAGCAATCTATCATCTGGATACGCAAATTTTTCACAGGATGCTTTCCTTAATCATAGTGTACCTAAACGATCAAAACTTTGTGCAGATCTGGAACGTAAGGCAATCATGGATCTCCGTGATTTCCCAAGGGATGGATTAACGGTAAAACCACAGTTGCGGCAAAATGGGAGACAGGATTTCAAAAAGGCGGGCAGGTTCTTGACGATTTTACATTGCTGCTGTAAAAAATGTCAAATGTTAAAAAACTAAAGGGAACACAGTAATTATTGATTTTATGCGTTTTCCTTTCCTTTTGTGAACATTACATTCTTAGTTGCAATTAGTTTCACGACAGTGAAAAGTTGAAGAGCAAGGAGAGTAAAGGTTTTCGTAGACCGCAAACGATCTATTAAGTTAAGCAACGTGGAGCGCATTACGTGTTTTCTGAATCACCGTTAATGGCTATTTTTCACGAACTTCCTCATTTTAACGTCTGCACGTTTTCGGTGGCGGTTTCAAATGTTGAATGAGACGCGTTTCTTACCCCTATTTCTGTAAATACGACGAAGGAAAAGCATCTGAGACGTATCCAGCAATGGCACTTTTGACAGATATAATCGATTGTAATGGAAATAATGTAATGTATTATTGATAACTAAACAATATAACAAAAAGTGTACCTACAACATTTTGTCCTAACATTTTTCAATATTCATTATGAGATTAATGTGCTTTTCATCTCCAAAATCTCAAACAGAGAATATAGACTGCATTAATTAGCGTTCGTTCTTATTGAAGAATAGAACCTTCAGAATAAAAAAAAAACTAAGAGGAGATAAATATATCGAGTTGTTTACATCATGAGAAAAATACTATATTTTAACTGTCAATTTTCTCTCTCTATGTACTATTTGAAGTAGAGCAAGAGCTCTGTGCCTGCGATAACTACATAGAAAGTGCGGCCATTTTTACAGCGTTATCACAAAAGTTTTGGACGTTGTCGTTTACGCAAGGAGAATCATCAGTCCGGCGCACTTCTTTTGTGTTCTCGTCCATGGTTCCCGATATAGTCGGTTATAACCGTTAAAAGAAAGTACCCCCCACTAAGCGACTACTGTAGCTGTCGTACCATTACAAGGTAACAAGATAAAGCGATGAATATTAACGACTTTAAAAAAAATATCCAAGCATAAAACCTTCATTCAACAAAGCCGACTTAAACAAAAATGAGAAGGAAATGTTAACAAAAAATGTAGAGTTTGCTTAATTTCTTCTTATTAATTGTAATAGAATTATTTACTGCACCTAATTAGAATACCACGACGGGCGACAATAGCGCCACTTTCCTAGTTTCATTTTGAGAATGTATACTTTACAAAATGTAGGTTTATTTTCTAACAGTGATACAGTTATTAAATAAATAGAAGCAGTATAGTGAGAAAACTTTTTATTTTACTTTATTATCCCCAATTAAAATGATTTATCTATCTCAGATAATACCTATAACGAGGAAAATTAAACAATAGATTATTTAAGTTATTTAAACACTACTAGAGTGCACGTAAGGTCGGTAAGGATTGAAATATTCGGCACTTAGTGTTTTTTGCGTGCCCGTGAGAGACCTGGCTTGATAATTTAGTAATAATACTAAATTATATCTCATCTTTTCATATTTCCATCGCTTCTCGCTGACCAGTTAGTGGTGGCGCAAGTAGGTACCACCAACCCATTAGAGATTACGAGCTCGGAGTTACTTTGCTTAACGTCCGCTTAAAGGAACGCTTCATATTTTTCTGGACTCTTAATCGCGATATCATGCTCCTTGCAAAATGAACTATTCTTAAACGGAACCACAGGTGAACGCAATAGCATCATAACGGTTGTGTTGTGAAATGCTTTTAAAAATATATAACAGAGTTCAATTTGTAATACTTTCAGCGCCTGAACGCAGCCTTAATTAAATATTTAAAAAGTAACTTGCAATGTGGCTGCGACCTTTTACACTGGCGGATTCGGATTTCCTATTTATAATATTATGCGAATGACATTGAATCCTTAGATGATCATAAAAGTACTGTTTACCTTATAATACCTATCATCATTGAATGCGCATATACGAGTAGGTACTAATTCCTAATCATACTACTTTTGCGACAAAGCTTAGAGTGAATTTTATGACTTTGGATAGAGAAAACTCGCTACATTATGTCTGTGAATATTTTAATTACTAATTCTCGAATTGTTTATAAGAAATCATCAAATTTAACGAGTATTGTACAAAAATGAACATTTTAAATATTATTGTAATCAAAGATTACCGCAAGTGAATGGAATTTTCAGGAGTTTGATATCAATCCACAATGGTCAATTTATTCACTGCATTAACTGCGGTTTCGGAGACTTCTGACCCCCATCAGCAAATATACGACATATATGATTAAGATAGGTTAGCCTTGCTCTTCCTCGGCACTTACATCCATCAGCATACGTTTACATAGCTAAGTATAAGACGGAATGGAGATACGAGATGATATTTACGTAGATAAACTATCTGTTTATTACATTTTATTACAAAAACTATATCCAGTAAGCCGGGACTGCGGTAGCCACAAGTAACATATAACACAGCACGGTACGCCGGATCCGAATGGAAGCCGATGTGTCCGTGCGCCCCTCCGAGCGTAATCTTGCAGTACCAGAGCAGAAGAGAAATTTGAATGAATAAACCTAGGTACAAACCAGACGTATGTATTATGTACAAGCGCTAATAGCACAGTGGTTTATGTAACTAAAAATATTATCGTTATGAAGTAATAAAAGTTGTAATTTAAAGACTAACTCGTGCCTTTTATCGATTTTTTTTTTACTTTGAATATTATTATTACTACGAGCAAATGGTTCAGGATACTTTTTTATTAATATAATATCATTACGCCAGTTTTCGTATAGGAAAGTCAAAGAGTAGCGAGTGTCAAATATTGGGATATTTTTATGCTAAAAAAACGTTTAACAAATTGATTACAAAAAGTTTCAGTGTCATTCATTTTCTGAAATATTAGACGCTACTTGTTAACTGATTACACTACGGACTTTGTCAGCGGAGCGGTAATAATTAGCTGAAACATTCATGCACTAACATTCGCTACTAAACAATAGAAGGCACGCATGAGATTTTTTTACAGAACTGTCATCAACATTTTGCATACTCTATATTATGTAGCGTATATTAGTTTTATTTTATGGACAAAAAAGCCTGTGCAGCTTTGCCTTAGTATCCATAAACTCAAAGATACCTTTCTGAATAATACACGTACACATGCATACATTTAAATATGCATATGTTTATATGATATGTGACCGAACGGGAATGCGTTCAACGAAGCTCGACTGCCCAAGTACCTACTCGTATTTCATATACTAGACATATAATATTAAACCGGACTAGATGTCAATTCGTATATTTCTAATATAGTTAGCATTGTGTATCACTATCAATGAAATAAAGATTACATCGCACTACCGTTAGAGCGGTGCGACGCGACGGCCCCGTGACGGATACGACGCGTTACACGCTCTACGGATCTCTACATCAATCTTATACACGTGAAGTGAATTGCGAAGCAAAGTGTTTTACGCTGTGCACTTTGGATGTGTTAAGTTTAATGTTTTTGCTTTGAAACTACAGCCTTGTTTAAAACATACGTTAAAGTGGCAATTTATTGTTTAATTAAAAGTCAGTACATAAATCTACATATTACATTGTTCTCTTTGAAAGTTGTTAATATTCAGTCAGAATTTTGATTATATGATCCCAATGGTGTCTAAAGAGAGAAAATCGAGAGAAACTTGAAAGAAAACATCGCGAGTTAGTCTACGCACTTCAGAATATGCCATAATGTTCCCGAAGAGTATGAAGGATATATACGAGTACTAAGAATATACCGAAATGTATTTAAGGAGTGATGCCTATCAAAACGCGCTTTACCAGCGCAGCAGACTTAAACCCATTTTATTTTGACGGGAAACTCGTGTCCAATAGTGAAATTTAAAAAAATATATCAATGCCAATATGGTTGGTATAAACCAAAAAACCAAAAGAGATAAGTATAATGTTACTGCCTCTACAATAACATACGTACATCGATTTGGTCATAGGTTAAAAGAAAAAAATTGAAATGACTCAAAGTGTTAAAAACGGAGGAAATTAATTAATCCCAACGTGACAATACGAAACTACTCACCAACATTAGCTCCACAGCCCGTCCGCTTACGATTGTCATCTGCCACAAGAGAGCTAAACTTTTTCGACGGTTACTTAACTTTGAGAGCTTCTAATTAGTCAGTAATTAGTGCTTTAATACCGTTCGCTTTAACGCGACTCAGCGTTTTTGGGCTCTATTCATCTGGTATTACAGATATTTTTATAAAAGGATTTTTTTCGTCTCTTTCTAGGTTGTAACGGTTTGAAAATTATTTTGTGCTTGTACAAATATTCTGACGAATTTCAGTCATGGCGATATAAAATGTTATATGCAGTATAAAAGTTATTCCTTAAACAGCTATACTTTGTTATATTTTGATTCTTTTTGAATTCACTCATAAATAAGGTTTGAAGGAAGTTATTTTAATACGCTTCCCGAATAATGAAATAACTTCTATTAAGTATCCAATAGTTACTATTTGTTCCTTAGAAGTCTTATCAGTCTGTTTTGTGTACTCAAGTTGTATGAAATACGCAATTTTATCATTCATTACATCGTATTGATTGAAAATCGGTACAGTATAATCAATCTGATGTATACGCGTTTATCGATTCGTTAACCATCTTCTCCTTTATCAGCGCACGAAGTTTTTGTTCCGGGTTCATTAGTGAATAAAGACTTTTTTTGTGAAGCGCGCCCCTGTAACAGCTTGTAATTATTTGGAAAGCATTTCGTTGTAAATCCTCTTAAGTAAAGCCTTTTAGCGGAACTTTTTAATACAGGTTTAAGAAACAAACTTTTCATG
The DNA here is from genome assembly GCA_018244855.1 of Elbella merops. Classification (NCBI taxonomy): domain Eukaryota; kingdom Metazoa; phylum Arthropoda; class Insecta; order Lepidoptera; family Hesperiidae; genus Elbella; species Elbella merops. The sequence goes on from DWMG01000975.1 coordinate 10,135, forward strand.
TCCTTTTTTACCTTTGAGTTATAAAGGCGGTTTTGACAAACAATGTTCCGTTTAGCTTTCTTAATTCATTTTGGGTGTGTTTTTTTTTTTAATTTGAGACGTTTTGTTTTTCCGAAGTTTGTTTAAAAACAATCAACGACACGAATAATGTATTAATTACAACGAATAATGAGAACGATTTAAAAGAGTTGGTCCAATTTTTCATTTTAGGTACGTACCTACATATAAATACAAAAAATCAAAATAATTCCTTATTTATACAATACTTTGCAAATAAAATGTCATTTTTATTTTTAAAATGTAAGCTGTCGCCGGAAGTCTGGCAGATGTGAAATATCGAAAATATTTTGCACAGATAATAATATGCATAAAAGAAAAAGTTTATTAAATAAAATGAATAAATTATTTAGCTTTTATAAAGAAAATTATGATTATATATTTCATAAACGCTTATATTAATTTAATAAAAAAATCAAAAATTATGAAAAATGTTTTTAATTTTAGATAATTGAATTATTTATCGGTGAACACTGCAACAGTAAAATTCGATGATGTCTGTGACGGTATTATTATAACAATTGATCGATATATCTTGGCGACGCATGCCGTGACGACACATCACTAGGCCAACAGTCGGTGTAACCCGTTACAGTAGATGTTTGATGAAAAAATTTGTTCACTTATTCAGCTAACTTTTATTCTTCATATAGTTACATCAATGTACATTTACTAAGCTCGGTGACATTGTTCATAAATCGACACCCTATATTTTTTAAATTACGTACCAGGTTCATAAAAAGCACGACAATAAAAAAATCGCACTGATAACGAAAATGTCAAATTCAGCTTGTCAGCATTTCATAGGTCCGCAGTCATTTTAATCAGCGCCCTGACATGAAAATCGTGGAGCGACTTCAATTCACTTACGTGCATATCTAACAATTCCTTTGCACAGTCATGCATGCTTGGCAATTTTTTTAATGCATGCAACGTCTCAAATGAAGAGCAATCTGTATTCGAGGCGGCTATTCCATTAGCATACAGACATTGGCCAGTGGATCTAGTATTTATTTATGTACGAAACGTAGACATTTTGCAATTACGATACTGTGCAACTGATTGTAATTGAGCTAAGCTGATTGTGGCATCGTACACTGGTGTGCAATAGAATTCTCTTGTCATATGTAAATATCTTCTGATCTCTATAAATATAGAGTTTATTATGTAGAATTAAAACCTACGTCTTCAGGGATTATGCGTGATGTTATATATTTTTTTAAATTATGTCATCATTGTTATTATCCTCCTTTTATTACTAAATATTTTTTGGCAAGTCAAGACGTAATAGACATACAAAATGGCTGTATAGTGGATATTGTATTGACACGCCTGAGACTGTTGGCAATCGGGGCTGTTGTGGGTTTGATTGAAATTAAACTACGCTGATCTAGTAACGGCTGAAATGAATTGAATCGCATCTGTTATTGCCAACCGTAACGTCTTATTTGAAATTAGATATCAGATCGGATGGAATTCATCATTGTTAACATGTAGTGGATGTTTTGAAATAGTTGCTTAAATTTTTGGGCCTGTGATACATTTTGCTTGCTTGTGTTTGTTAAATTATTATAGGTTTGTCTCTTAGCATTTAATAAATAATTGTTTTAATTAAGCAGAACTATGTTATTATTATATCACCTCTATAGGTCTATTACTAGGTAGGCAGAGAGAACTGAGAACTAAATACGTCTATTCTTATAGACCTGATGCGAGTCGTCCATTTTCATCACTTTCTTCAACGCAGGCCGAATTCGAAATTTTCTGACTCCCAAAATGTGCCAGTATTTAGTTAACTTGGTTAAAATAGGCCAGTCATGGTCTCCTTAGGAACTTACATCCATCAATATCGCATTGTATATCAGTTTTGATACCGTTTAACCGCCATCCCTTTCATTTAGTTTCTGTGACATATAGAATGTAGGAGACGATTGGAGATTAGACACAATCTACGCGACCAGTAGCAAACCGATGCCATTTCAAATTTCATGTCGCTCTGACTAAGCTCAGAGCACTTAGTGGCTGAGCGCCGTAATATGTAATCTCAGCCGCTATTGGGGCGGAGTAATTTAGCGGCATTAGCTGCCCGGCGGCGCAGTAGGTAGAGATCGGAATGTACGTAGGAGCAACTTATATGCTTACAACGATTGCTTTGTTTTACTCTTGATATATTTGTTCATTAGTTATTGAAGCGTGAACAGTTAAACCATGATACTATGACCTGTGGCCTAGTACCGCATCCACATTCTTTGCATGGTTTCGACACCTATCTCACGGCGGTGTTGTAGGTGTAGTAAAAATGTATTCCTTGCCAGTTATTGCGATAAAAATATTTTAGTGGCACACAAAGTTTAATCTGTCATTATATCTACCGCATTTTTCCCATAATAATTCATTTGAGATGTTACAGAAATTAATTACATGCCTAAAAACCAATCTACAATTATTATTAATTAAAGTCTAATATTATATATAGATACATTAATACCGGAAATGCTATTTCGCGTCTAGGGTAGCACTTCATTCGAAATATTTATTTCTTCCTAGTTTAATGTCCCATTTAAAACCTTGTCAGGGCAACGTTATTAAATGGTATTAATTGACTGAAGGCACCGTGTACTTGAATCGTCAGTACAACATAAAATAGAGTCAGCTGTCAATTATTTAGTTAAGAAAATCATTATGTAGAGTTACTATTGAGTAAGAACGTAATGTTATAGGAAGTATTGTCTATACCTGACCGATGAGTCTCTCAAATTGTTGTTATGAACTGACAAGCTTGGAATAAAGACTGATATGATTATACGTAGATATATGAAATGCATACAAACATATAGTCAAGGTTAAAATCAGTGAAACTGTCTTTTTTACACTCCTTACAGTCGTCATAGATGACCCTCTAATACGTTAGTTTCGACCTGTTCTTCTGAAGTCCTGCACTCAATTTGTTCAAAGTACGTATGCATAAGTCTTCTCCTTCGGACTGCTTAGTTCGATTTATGTTTTACATGATTTATCATTATTATAACAATGTTGAAAAGTAGGTCAGTAAACGATAAAATATGTACATCACCTGCTCTACATTCTCTATATGCTCTCTATTTAAAAAATATTTTAATTTAACTTTCTTTTTTGAGATTAAGTTCTTAATAAGATATGACTTTCAGCTTAAAAACTGAAAGCTCGAGACGAGAACAATTCGCTATTTGTATGCACCTGGCCTGGCGAAGTTTACCATCCTCGGCAAGAAAGCAAAGTTTACGGAATATCGAGAACACGGTTTGGTTTACAATTAGGAGTTATCTTATATTAACTCGACAGCGATATTTTAACTACTCGCTTAGCATCGAAAATGTATTCGATACGCGATACAATATATTAAATTTTACGTTATAAATGAGTTTCTGATTAAATCCTTCCTGTTGTGTCATTCTAATTTGATTGGCTTATTGTTTTCATATGTAGTTAGTTCCCTTTCAGGTCAAATTATTTTTGTAATGATCACTAATAATAATTCTTCTGTATCTAAGTAACAAACGTAACATTATGCTTGTGATTTCCTAAATCCACACTCTGACCCAGTACCAGAAATTTAAAATCTCTCTTAAGAAATTATGTATAAAAATCCAATAACGCAGGATTCGGGAATTGAAACCGGGACCTCTCGATCAGCGGTCACGCTTGCAGCCAATCGCACGAATCAACTAACGAATCAGCCTTCGGTATCTATCTATAAAATAACCTATATAACATATATACGTTTTTATTAAAATGTTTAAAAAATAACCGATGAGGATAATTATAGGCTGCCAAAACTTTTCAATTTAATATTTGAAGACAATGTATGTACGTTGAACATTATGAATATTGTGAACATTGTGAATTTTAAACTGATTTGAATTCATTTTAGTCTTATTTCTCTACATCCGGTTTCTGATAATAATCTGAACAACAGTTGATAAAGTTGTGTTCATTTCAGTAATAATTTTTTTTTTATATTATTACTATCTTGTAAATAATATCTTAAAGCTTTCAATTGTTTCATGAAATAACGCATTTTCCTAGCGTTAATGAATGTTCACGTGAAACCTCTATCGGGGATATTGTAAGGACTGACGAAATGGATTAATTATTATTAATTGGTACTAACAATAGTACTTATTGCTAGCGTGTTCGGCTAAATAATCAAAGAAAAAGTATTATCAACCGCAAATCTTGCTATAAGTAACCGCTTCTGCTATTACTTAACTCTACATTATGTTATTTTCAAATCACGCTAGAGTTACTTACGCTCTACAATGTGTGTAATTCGTTGTCATTTTAAAACTGATTTTGCTTGTATTTATATGTTATTTCTAATATTCTTCCAGGAATTATCTCTAGATAAAAGTAAATTTTATTATCAGCGATTTTATGTTGGACCTACGAGGGCCAATCGCTTATATTTAATGAAGATTGTCAGAAATTATTGGAAAATTCTACAGTACCAGAGAATTCGTGAATTGAAATTTCGATTTCATTATAACACCTAAAACATTCACAACGGAATCTTTCATACTATTCCACTTATTTACAGGTCATTTTACAAATGTTATATAAGCAGGTTGCGTTATAATTATATAAGGCTTCACAATCGACATTAAACTGATGGTATCGTTCCGGTGGTTTACTATAAAAAGAAAAAGTTCGAGTTAGTTTCGTGTTTGTAATCTTAACGTAAATATGAACAATAGAATCGAACAAGATGTTCTTAAGGCGTATTATGTAGGTATATTAGATGAAGCAAAAAGTTTTCATTATCTTTCTTTTGTTTCAGGTAAGTGACCAACATCAGAGCACGAAGAAATACATATATCTGGAATCCTACAAATACAATAAATTCCATATCGTTTAGTAGCATAAGTATTTGAAACTTTAGGATTCATGTGATCAAAGACTTATCTTGAAAATGTTATATATGTTACATATTTATTATTACATAACAAAATCCATTCAAGTTATATTTTAAGGATAAAATTCCTCCAGATATCAGACATTCTTAGACATAGTCATTTACTTCTCACCTAGTCTCAGTGTTAATATATGCGTCGCATAAACTTCAGTGTTTTTCAACTCATTTTCTTCTGGCTCCTTCTTGAGTTCTTCACGTTCTTACTACCTCCTTAACTAACGTTAACACTTATCAATACAAGCTTTTAAATAAAAAATGTAAAAAAATGGAATAAAAAAAAAAAAAAAAATTTAATAGTATCCCAAATTTTATACGTATCAACATATACACCTATCAGACTCACAATAGCGAATACAGAACCCAACCCCTACTTTGCATTCAAGTTTCCGCTGCCCGGAGGTACGTAACATGTTCTCTCTTGAGGGCCACGATCCTCCAGTTTTTAGTACAGAATAAATACGATTTTGCTTTAGCTGTTTGTGGTGCAGGATTTTTATTCACAAGTTTGATTCCCTTGATGTTTCTGTTAAAGGTTTTGATAAATCATAGGTTTTTCGAATTTTTATAACTATAATTCACGGTTCTGCAAGCCGCACGTATCTCCCACTGACCATGTTTCTCCCATTAAGTATTCTGAACTTCGGCACTCCACGCCTCAGTATCAAGTTACTTTCTTTAGTATTTTGATTGCAGTATTTTTCTTTCTATCCTCTTGTATATGATTTTAAAGTAAATTTTCTTTTCCTGCAGTAGTTATAACTAGCTTTAGGGAGCCTGTTTAAAGATCTTAGTCCACCCACTTTGCTGCGGGTAGTTGAAAGCAAGAGTTAGCGGTTAAATAAGGAGTGACCGTGATCACCATGGCTTGTATTTACAAATTGCTTTTTAAAAGCAACTGTCTATTGGCATCTATATTAAGTTATCATGTAAAATCGGACCTGTAATCCTCAAAGAGATAGACAAGTACGTGTAGTATACACCTACGTCTCACCAATAACGTTTACTGGCCACATTACAATAGGTGGAGAACATTAAGTTATCTATCTTTTATCTTTATTAAGTTCAATGACCCGATGTCCTTGGCGTCATCTGCCGACAGCGGCGACATGACTAACGGCGCATATGCGTCCGACGATGATACGTGGCAATATACGACCACAATAAAGTCACTTGCACTATGAAATATGTTGAGAGTATTTGATTGTGTTATTGTTGTCTAATATATTATTTGCAGACCATTACTTGTTTTTTTCCGCTTAAATTTTTTTGTAGCTTAGTAACTGTCGATGTATTAGAAAATGACAATTGTGGAAATAAAATAATAAGATTTAACCATACATAATTTGGCCAGCTCGAATTATTCGAATTATTGAAATAGCTTTTTAAATTACTATTATTTTCGGGATGGCAAGTATTTCAACTTGAGCGAAAAGTGTTTATGTTCATTATAACACTAAGTTATCCTGAAACCTACTAGTTTAGCGACTAGCTACAGGCTTCCCTTAAAAAAATATTATTTGCAGACCATTACTTGTTTTTTTCCGCTTAAATTTTTTTGTAGCTT
>DWMG01000976.1:0-16705 GCA_018244855.1 Elbella merops
ATCCACCATTCCGGCGGCGTTACGAGATTTCTTGGCCTCGATCTATGACCGAAATTGTGGAGTCTCGCGTCCGCGGGCTCTCTCATGTTTCGCTATTTCTGGTTTCCTAATCCTCTACACTAGCAAGAGAATGCATTCCAACTATATCAGGTACTTTATTAAATCTTATTGGTATTGCTTAGCCTCGTGTAATATTCAATTATCCATTTTAAATTAATTACTCCTTTTGTGTTATATCATGGAATAAATAGCGAAATAATTTAATTAATAATTTCATAAGTATTTACAATAGTAAATTAATAAATCGTATGTTATACAACACTACAAGGATATTATTGAACGCTGGAATTTCAGAAGATGTTTAATTAAACTGAAAACAGTTTATTGTTAGAGTAGAACAATAAATTATTAACAGTCCAGAATCGAACAGCAGTAAATTATTTACAGCGTATAAATTTTAAGGCTTTAAATCAATCAAATTAAATTGAAACTGGTAGAGTTCTTTGGTACATGTTCCAATTTCATGATCGCTATAGGTCGACTTTATTTTATTTTGAAGTGACTTGACTTTAACTATATTTTGTATTTGTAATAAAGAGTACAAAATACACCTAATAATAAGTACAAAACAACGACACAATGACTTCGAAGTAAGTATCCTACCAACCTTAAGTTATCTCAAAACTTTAATATAACTTTAGTTCGATTTCAAATTAAGTTGAAATATAGGTTCTGATGACCACACTCATTAGATACCCAGCGGTTGATCTGCTGTTGTTCAAAGGATGAAAACGTTTATGCATATATTACTGTGATTATTTTTTTATTTACTCACATAGAGGAATTTTACTATGTTTGTATTTTGACAATATATTCTTTTAGTACCAACAGCGGAGCGTGAAATATTATATAGATATGTTAACGAATGTTCATAGAATAGATATTTATAATAGCATCGAATATGCGACATGAGAGGCATGTTGGCACAGTGGTTAGTGTCCGTATCACTGACAATGAGCTGGGGGTTGTGCATTCGACTCTTTCGTAAGTCAAATACTTCTATGAAACAGTATTTGTTCTTCGTCTAGGTCTTAAATGCTCTGTATGAGAAGATATTTAGAAATTTATATATGTTTAATTATCAACTGGTTGTCCATGTGTGCGTAATACCAAGATATTATTAAATTAATTATTATCACGTGTATAGGAAAAACCAATGTCGACCGCATTTATATGAAAACAACGTACAATATATTACTAAACTGCTTACTGAATCATTAAAAAAGACAAGGAAATAGCTATTTCAGGAATATTGCATTAAAGCCAATTTAACCCGGTGTAACTATAAACATAAAGAATTACATACATATACCTATGTACGCAAAATCGTAAATACCGATTAGGTAAAACTAAGTAAACAATTTTTTATTTATTGTTGTATTTTAAGATGAGTTTGTACCGTAGATAATTATATTGTTTTAGGAAATATTCGTGTTGCAAATCCTGAAAACGACAGTAATCATTATAAGTGGCAACATGTTGAAACCAGAAACAATAAATCGCTTCTAATGTTCAAGACCTTGGTAACGATGTCTGAATAAGGAAATGACTTGAAAATAAAATAGAGAAGGGTTATTTTTTAATCCAGTGTTAATCTAAAAGTACTTAAAGGATAAAGAAAGACAGGAATAAAAATAAAATAATCTTGTATAAATGTCTTCTAATAAATATTTGGACATGTTTGTTACATACGGATACGGATTTGTTTCATTATAGATCATACGGAAGCTATGTACAGTTGAACCCGCGGATTTATTGGAGTTAACGGGTTGTACCAGTGATACTTAACCAAGAAAAATTAAATGTTAAGTTCACATTGCACATTAGGAATTTTTATTTATTCAATTAGAATCTAACTACATTTGTTAAGAATATGCAATGCAAATTCTATGACATTTGTTCTAAAAGATATTTTAAAAGGGGCTGAGAGTAAAGTACCATAAATAACATGTAGATACTAAAACGATAGAGTATTCAATATTTGTAAACAAATACAAAAACAAACCCGACGACAACCGGGCGCGGAGCCAACACTGAGCTATCCGGAAAAGTGTTTAAAAAGATTCTCTCTTTTATCTCGAACACAACTCGAGTGTGTAGAAACGAAACACTTCGCGTAACCTTTATTAGCTACATCGCTAGCATTTGGAGCGATGTCATTACCCTTTCTCGCTTGTAACGCGTATTTAAGTGGTACATACATACCTTTATAATGATTGTTACAAGCATATTTAAATTGGACCGCGTCAGCAACAACAACGTGTAAGATATTGTAAACATTATGAAAAATAAGGACATAATTTCTAATGTGGAATATGCTTTAACAATTATTTGTTGATATTTATGTAGTCTTAAGCATTTTTCATAGAATCCGATTACGAAACTACAATATTATACAAATAAGGTGTTACCGCAACAGAGGTATATATTACTTATTAAGTAAGTACAAATATAGTTGGGTCGTGACCGCTCGTGACGCACTTCCTTTAAAAATGATCGTTAACAATAACTCAACAGATATAATGCAACCAGTGACACAGTTACTTGTCTATTAGCAGCTATCTGGATATAGTACAAAGATATTGAAGAAAAATGAATGTTCATGCGGACTGGTGCGCTTTGGCAAAACTTTCAAAACTACCTCGCTACAGACGGATACTCACTTGTCTCTCTCGCAGATTCAGGCTTACATAAGCACGTGTGCCCGTTTAAACAGCCGCATGAGCGCGCTCGGCGAGCTCCTCATAAACCAGATTTCGACATTTTAACACTTATTTTCATTGCGACACACCATAAGCAAAACAGCTACTCAGACAGATTCCGCACAGCACGCCGCTACGGCCCGCTCAACCGCTTTCGCTCGCTTTGTGCAAACACACGCTCTTGCCACTTGTACACTCCGCCACATACACCTTCACTTCACCGAAACGGAGTATCGAACATGTAACACTAAAATTCGTCGCTGTTTATGTTATAAATGTATTGAGATAAGCAGACACCGTTCAATATCGCGCCATAGAGTACGCGCTGGCCGGACGCTGAGAAGAGACGCGTGGCAATGCAAGTGAGAGACTGGATGGTAGGCGGCTAGTACCCGGCGGAGCGAAACCGCATGCGGCGTGTGGTGGTGGTGGAACACACAGTGCTCCGGCGCTGCAGCCGTGGACGCCCTAGAAATGGCCACTTGCCGACGACAAGCAGCCTACATAACTTACTTTCGCTGTCGGACGATCCATTACCATAACGTGCTTTCCGCACCAAAAAGATTATGATTGCATTGGACAATTGTCAATCATTAAAGGCAACGGTTAACACTGACTTTTGTTATAATTCTGTAAGTTATATCACAAAGTTCATTCCTATTAAACTGTTCCATACGTAACATCACGCCTATAATCCCCGGAAGGGTAGGCAGATAAGTATCATACACTCCCACGTTTCACCAGTCACGTTTACGTCCCTTGGAATAGGTGTCCAGCCTATTATCATACACCGGGCACAGATCCAGAGTCCGAGTCACGACTAGAAATCCTAAATTGGAAAAATGCAATAGTACCCGACCTGAGATTTGAACCCAGAACCTCCCGATCGGCAGTCCCACTTGCTATCCAATCGACCAACAAGGCAGTAAACTGTTCCATCAGTTCTAAATTTAAAAGCCAGCGCTATAAAAAAGTCCAAATCCTCCTATCGCACGGCATGACAACTAATCTATTCCACTAAGCTGTGCCATTGACAGCAGGTTGGTTAAAGAATATCAGTAATAAAGTTCTTTAATAGATGATATTACGTGCGAGTCGTGAGCTGTACTGAATTTTATGTACATTGTATACAATAATATGCATTTATGTCATATACAATATTCTAAGGTTAATAAACATCGACACAGATCCATAACGAATAATAATTAAAGTTCTCGAACCCTTTAATGTCCTTATTACATATTAAGTTTTGTTAAATTGATATTCCAGTACCGTACGAGCCTCGAATGCCTGGGATTATATTTACTTTCAAATTATAAATATAATCTACATCATTTCAAGTAATGTAACCTAAACAGGGATACCCTGAACTGTCGACTATCGAAATATAGTCAAACCTGGGTAAGTGAGAACTGTATAAGTGAGAAAACTCTATAAGTGAGAGTGTATTACTATTACTCTATAAGTGTATTATTAAATATTAATCAAACATTAACTGGATTCGGAAGGTCCAGGACCGGAAGGAGAGGCGCCGATTGGGGGAGGCCTATGTCCACCGGTGGACATCTAAAGGCTGACGATGATGATGACGAATGAAACATTTTTAATGTTTTGCGTGTAAACATAAGGTTATGTTTTCAAAACAAGAATTATTTTATTATTTTCACTTAATAATCATTAAACGCCTTGACTTTATCAATGAAGTGTGGCTCAAGTATTATTACCTTTTCTTTTAACATGTTAGTGAGTTCTATACATTTAGAAACAAAATAGAAGTTACTTTTGGTTTCGTGCGTATAAAACCTTTATTTATTAATAATGACACTTATAAAAAAAAACAAATAGCGCCGATTTCTAGGCTACTTTATTAATAATCTACATTACATACGACATGGCGTACTCATCCGGTAGGTACATTCCGCTGAGCTGTTACATTGTGTCCTCATCTACTGTACCTACTATAGTCTAACATGTATATCTAGTCTAAGGCTGATGGTTAAGGAGTATCCATAACTACATTTATAGTTAAATACTTCTTGTTATGCCGATATACATATTTCGTAATCAGCTCTTAACCGGCAGCGCCATCTGCGACCATCCAACGTTATTTTTGACTTCGCTACAATCCTAGTTTGAAATAAATGGCGCCAATGATGCCAATAATAGTACCTATACTTAGAACATAATGTGTATCTGTACAATGCTGAAGAGTCGATTGCTAAATATATGGGTTAGCAGCCCATAGATAATGTAGACAGTCTAATAAGGCTTATGATTGTTATTATCTGACAGCTTCCCGGTACTGATATATTATTTTGAAATTACTAAAGGGTTTGTAAAAATTAGTAACTTTCGGGCGCACATTCAAAACACGTCTGGTGCTTAACTTTATCTGTTTTAGAGTTAAATTAATATTTTCAGTTATTCCTATATATTTTTTATTTGTTAATAAATCCGAAATAGGCACTTCATGAAACCTTTTTGTTAGATACTATGATAAGGAAATACTTATATCTAGAATAGAAATATTAAGTATTAGTAGTTCAAGTATTACAACTATTTGTCAGACGAGTGGATCGTCATACAGTCGCCTTTACTTATTCGAATGACATCTAGCTTAGATAGGAGACATAATTATTAGTACATAATATGGCGACGGAGGGAGTTCCATAGGATCGCGCTCAAGACAGTTCCTCATTCTATAACATTGGAATATCACAAAGGCATTCCGGCATTATTAACTCGATAAATAAGGATATTATAACATGTGCACGAGCCCGCTGTCACTTCAAAGGACATTCATTATAACACAAAACACAATAAGTAATATTTTCTAGATGTCTTCACATAAAATATAATTTGTTTCTGGGGATAATCACTGTATTTACGTAAAGCATCATATAATAAAGAAAGCAGACATTACCCCTGGTACAAAGTGCCCACATCGTCAAAATGGGTGGAAAAATCCTAAGGGAAAAAATTAACTAAAAAACTATACAAAAAAGACGTACGTGATTGCAAGTAGCTATTAGAATCAAGACTTTTAATATTTTTTATCATTCCTTACGCAGTATCTCCTTGTCACAGATGTCACGAGCTGCAAAAACCTAATAGGGTCTTTTCTCGGAAAGCTTTGATATCTTAATCTCTTAAATTATTTTTTGTTTAGCTGATGTTATGAATTATAAACTTGATTTTGTAAAGACAAGTACTCATGAAGACGGTATAACTTTTCCACTCGAGTTTCATTTCATTTCTTAAGCGTCAGTAAGGATACAAAACAAATAGGTACGTGTGATACAAAAACATCATGGACATTTTCGATTTACAATTAGTGCACAGAAGTAGGTACAATGTTGGTGGTTGATTCTAAACAATTTTTTGTTCTTGTTACAGAGAGTAGTTACTTGTCAAACTGTAGATACTGATTACTTAACATGAACTATACAGCTTTCATATGTAGGTACTTGTTTGCTGCTCCTCTTCACAAAAATGAGTGATGTTAGAAGGTAAAGCCAAAGGTACTAAGTGATGTAATCTTATGATGGGTTTCACTACCATCATTAGGTGGATGTCTTCGTGAACATTAGGCACGTCGACGTCCTGTGCTCGTCAGGTTACGTGGCTCCCACGTTTCTTGGACACTGTCGTGTACGCTAGGTTGACATCCCGTTTTCGCCACGTTACTTGCGTGCCGACCTTAATTCGATTGACGTCATGGAATCTTACGGTCCCACACTAATTCGCAACAATATGATGAAGGCAGCCGAGCGGACGCTAATTTATTCATTGGAAACTGTACAACCGTCTGCAATTTATTGATCCGAATAACCGATAAAATCATTTGCAATAATACAGTGTCCATTGCAAGAAAAACAGCATAAAAATATGATAACGTCAATGTTATTAACGTTCATTAAAATTGCTTAGAACGTACAACTTCAACAAGAAATACTTCGTTTAAACACATTAATATTTCCTGCTCAGTGTACCGTTTGAAACGCTTCCAAGGCTCGATTATATTAAAACTTACATTGTATAACAACAATTTACTATTTAGAAAGTAAAATAACAATGTAGGTACCAAGTTATTTCAATTATGACACCTAGTAATTTTAAACAAAAAGAAGGCGCTCGAGTGTTCAAATTGTTTATTTAAAAAACTTGAGCTGTATGAGTTTTGTACGGTTGTTCCTTTCATTATCTGTGTATTACGAAAACAATTTTTTTGGACCTTTTATTTAGAGATCCGTAAAAAACTTGATGGTCTAAATATAGTACCTACCTATATGTACAGTTCACGGCCGCTGTCAGTGTTACCCGTATGAAGCAACATGCCGTGTACATATAAACAACATTAGTGGTAACTATACTGAAATTTCCCCATAATTTCGTACTCTTAGCCATATCTAGTAGCTTTAAAACGCAGGATTTGCAGGAATTTTCAGTATTTATTTAGGGTGCAATGAAACATACTTATAAATCAATAATTGACATAATTTATTCCTATAAAATACGTATTACGATTGTATTGTCTGAGAGACAATTTGTCGAAATCTACAACAACATTATAAAGTTGTATGTCGCTACAATCACAAGGTAGATGTGCCTTTGTGCAGGGTTATAGTCCAAAGGTACTCGTATATATGTACATATATCCGAGGTGTCTCTGGATCGGTCGCCAAAACTATTTTTTAAAAGTGCATCGGCTGGTCTATTTTCAGTTAATCTTTTATCAAAGCAATTTGTAAAAATATACAGTTAATAAGCGAACACCAATAGGTCAGAACAATAAATCAGATACTAGGTGATGACGAAGTCAGAAGTCTTTGAAGCCGGCGTGCGAGCATGTTGATAATAATGAATGTAGACTTATAGAAAAAGCACGTCACGTTTGTGAGAATAAAGGTTTTCGGCGTATGTTGCACTCTGCCTGGCCCGTTAATGAGCTGGTGCGTTGATTTATTATTAATATCGTGGGCATGAGATGAAAATCTGGAAATATCGTGTTACGATAATACATTAACCGCGAAACCGCAGGAGACTAACGACGTCGTCCAAGTCGTGGAATATTATAGTACACTCTACACTTCTCTAAACGTACCTTGGAATTGTTTTGTAAGTTGGGTTTTACCACGCGAATGAACTCATGTGCGATCGTGGAAATTATAAATTGTTGGCAGTTGTTTTCATTAACATTTCCGTGTTTTGGATAGCTTCTCAGCCATTCAGCTTTTTTTGGACCTATTCGTATCCTTCCTGCCGTAAGAGCCAGCTTCGCACCGATTAGCTATTAACTAGACGCTGTCTGAAATTAATTCGTAAACTAGTAAGTATATTTGTGATCCCAGAGTAATAAGAGAGCTGCAGGAGTCGTGAAACTTAGTACTAAATCGAAATCTAGACTTCTAAAACGTCTTTTATTATTCTTATCGAAGACTCGTCTATGCTATATGCAATTCTCAAGCCACGTGCGTGCTTGTTATCCGCTTGATAATAAAAAAAAGTGTAGGTATGTAACATGTGGCAAGATGGAGCGAAGGGTAGGAACAATTTGCGCTAACTGCAGGGGACATGCGAGCTCCGACCTTGCCCTTCCTAATCATCGTCGAGATAAACGCTACCTTACACGACAGCCGCTCCTAATTGGCTCTGAATATAACAAGCGACTGAGCAGCTGACACTTCAGTCGGTATTTTTCTACTACAATGTTGCGGACGCTTTCCCCCTTTTAGAGTTCTTCATAAAGTTTTATGAATACATTTACATTGTTCCTTGATGTTGAAATACATTTTTATAACTTTGTCAGGTTCTGCTTTACATTACAAAAGTTAGACGTTTGGATAACATTCACGAGTTTGGATATTTTATAAAATGTCGATAAACTGCAAACAACAAATATCGGTGCAGCCAGGGAGAAACGACTATTAAATTCAACCTTTAGTAGGTATTTTGCGTCTTATACTACATGCATACGACGTGATCATGATTCACGTATTATTTGTTCAATCGCGCTAAAACTTCCACATTTTTTAATACCATGATCGTATGGAAATTTTCCGTATGGGCAGTCTTACTAAAATTGTAACTAATGATAAGAATTAAATTGATGTTAAAAGAATTCTCTATCCATTATGTAGGTAAGTGTTCAGACGCTCGAAATACCTTCTGGGAATATTTCGTACTTGAGTAGTGCACGTATCGTGAAAAGGATTTCAATTAATCAGTTGGCGATAACAAATGCTGAATTATGATAGATTAATTTTCTTCGTTCTATATAGATTATGATCGCTTTTGAAAAGACAACAGGATGAACGGAATGTGCCCATCGAAGTGTTATAGTAACTAACGGCCGATCGATTGAAACTAAGATTTGTTGGTGAGATTTATCAGTGGAGTCCCAATTGCTTTGTGCATTTATACGAGTAGATCTGATCTTTAAATTATTAGGTCAAAGTGTATTAAAACGGTTAAATAAAACAATCTGATAGATTTACAGTTACTAGACCTTATTACCGAAATAACCCGGTAAACGAGCAGACACTTACAACTGACCTCTGCTGTCTGTGGACGCCTGCAACTAATCTCGAATAGGTTTGTAAGGATAGACCTCTATAGGATAGGATGTTATCAATCAGTTAGCCCACATAGTATTAGTTTTACGTCAATGACTATTACTACATAAGACATTAATACTATATCTACTAATCTATACAGATTTTAAAATTGTGTATGGTTTTACAGACTCTAAATGGCGAGCGTGATAGACTGTAAAGTTTTTTTATATTATGAGAAGTAAAACCGAATCCAACAGTGGGTAGAACAGAATCAAAAGTGTTGACGGTGAAAATGAAAAGTATCAGAAATACATATTTTTTAATATGTACCTATTGATAATAAGCCTATTATTTTTTAAGATTCATCGATAATAGGACTATATGGAATAGGACCATTAGTCGAGTCAAATATTAGGTTGACTGCATTTGATATTATCTGTTAAATTTTGTGCTAATTTCTGTAGTCAACATCGAAGTTGACTACAGAAGTGTTTCTCTCGAGGACTGATGTGAACGCCAATATTTTTTTTTCTGATTGCCTAATGCTGTTGCCTCTACAGCTCTGCCGAGTTTGGTGGCGAGCCCAAGTGGTTCCTCGTAGTCCAATATTATGAACATTTACGCAAAGTGCCGAAGTTAACTTTTATGAATCTACATTTAGAATAAAATTTAAGTTAATAAAAATCACAGCTCGGTTATGTCAAAACAGACGTGTTCTTACGATGTGGTTAAAATTCCGATCCTGTGGTTAGTGTAGAGTCACTAAGAAAGCAAATGGGATTTACTACATGAATCCCTACGGGGTTAAATGTTGCCACACAATTTTTTCACGTTTCCGTCGTTTTATATATACATATGTATGTATTTGCAAGTCACGTTTTATATTGATTTCACCGTTTTAGGTCGATGTTCTCACAACCCTTCCCGTTCGTTTGTCCTGCGTCTGCTTCGATGACAAGTTTTATAGATCGAAATTCGTCGTACTATATACCTATTAAGCGCCGCTGTGGACTACATGTGTTTGTGCGATGGCATGGTTGGGTATAAGAGAAAGGCAGTAGCACAGTAATACTTATTTATTTAAGGTACAGATGGCCGGTCCTTGCATTGAACACCTGATACAACTACAAAATTATACAAATCGCCTGCGCAACAAGTTGTTACAATAATATATATACAAAATTATGGGCACTAGGATGCAAACTTACTTTGCACGTCTTATCTCTACACATTTGTTCGTGTGATTCTAACAAGTCACATCACTCGCATGTACTCGCTGCTTATATTATTCTATACAAAATCGATTTTCAATATAACATCGTCAATATATTTACAATGATATCGGTTAAGCTACGGACAATGGAATATTTAATTGTATCACCGTCACACACCTGCATATAAGCAACATTGATATCACAAAATCATTCAATAGCAATAAAGTGAATCGAAATATCTACTAACTAGTCATATATTGAACAGAATGCATTTTACGTATAATGCGTACAATTTTCACACGTGCAATTTTCACAGAATTCTCGTATTATTCATCAGTCGCATGAAATATTATTCATTTAATAATATTGACTGAAAAAGGCACACAGTTTCAAGTCCGATTTAATAACAAATTTGATCTGTAAATGATTTCTAGAAACTATTTTTAATCAATTATCAACTTATCTAAACATTAAAGCTTCTTTGATTTATGAACTTAAATATAACGTTATTTAGGAATGTATATAATATACATACATGATTAGTGTCTTAAAGTATATCATTAAGTAGATCGCGCTGGTGCAGCAATATTTATACATATAGGACGAGAGAAAAATAACGAAAAATACAATCGTTTTGGTGCTACAACATTCATTTATATAACAGTAGACAGAAAGAGACTCGTGTGCAAAATACGTTCGGAATGCTTTCACTTTGAAAATTACTTTCTATAACGCACCTGAAATGTTCAGCAGAGCGTTTAATACGTAATGTACAAGAAACATACAGCCAGCGAGCTGGATATAACCTAATTCTTTGAAAAGATTCTCAAACGTATAACTGAATTTAATCATAAATTTAACATTAATCGTAAAGCCAGATTCAGTAGCCGCGATAAATATTAAATTCAGTCGCAAGTACAAATAAGTCCGGCCCGTCGCACACGGGTCCCACAATGGCACCAGACCTCGCCATTTGGGGTTCAGAGTCCACGAATTGAATCCATATTTATTTGAGCGTGTGTGAATGAGATAAATCTCAGCCGGCGACGGCAGCTAATGCCTTAACAAAAGGGACTATCCCCTTATAATGTCTCGGAATAAAGTCTGCGCTAAGACGCGATATTGTTTGAACGATTTAAGACTACAATAATCTCATTCTCTCTCAAAAATCCTGATTATATATATAATATGTGAATATTTATGCGTACACACGAAATTTTGCATCCAGGGCTTTAAAAGGGAATAAAATAAGTACTGTCGAAATATTATGAATAATGGATTGGAAACTTTGTCCGTCGGTAAAGTAATACATATTAACATAATTGCTGTTGAACATTCAGGAGTGTCTTTCTATTTATTAGTCATAACAGCCCATTAGCATCTGTTTTCAAATTCCGGCAGAGCTAAGTTTTCGGCTTCCAAGTCTTAAATAAAGTAATTAGGTTTGCCGCGACGGGTCACAGAGGCGCTGCTCTACACCTCCCGAATAACTTGGAACATTTCACTCTAAATAAAACTATTTCTATATAGTAGGGTTTTACGTACGTCGTAGACTGTATGTTACGTATGCGCTCAGATAAAATTGAAATCAATTCTTGTACTCAACTCGAAACTCAAATAAATATATAACGTTTTGTAATAACTCAAAACGACCATTTAATTTTTACTACAAGGTTTTTAAAGCATTTTATACAATAAATGCAATAAACATGTATTTTATTATAATCATGAAAATCGTGAAAACACAGCGTGTGTTAATAAACAACGCATAGCCTCCTCCATTAAACAAAGTCTTAAATCTGAATGAAAGGAAATTACGAACTTAATTTGCCTACAAGTGCACCAACGTATAACTTACATTTTCTTATGAATAACATAATTTAAGAGAGCCATGAATATTAAACTCACGATGATTTCAGACTATACTTTTCATAACACTCGATACTTGGAACGTGGAGGTATGATACAAATTTTTACCAAGTACCCCCATTCTCATTCAAAACGCAGATCATCAAAATATAGGAATGTACCGTCATAATATATGTACCATGAAAATAGCTGATTTGACGATTAATAGCAACATTTTAACTTGTATGGAAAAACACAAAAATATAAGAATTCCAAAATTTCAGTTGTTACCCTAAAACAGCCTCAAAGCTGTGGAAATTTTACAGTACACTATGTTAGCTATTTCTAAGCGCACAAAAGGTAATGGGATATTTCATATTTGGATGAGGAATTTAATCAAAATACACCGAGGCACAGAGTGGCGGACGGATACTTTAAACTAGGCTCCACCTAACGGAGTGTTCACATTGGTTATAAATATCACGGTACCATGTTTTGGCGACAGTTGTCGTGATGTGCGGCGTCCGGTCAGTGGTAGTGGGACAGCTTGCCGGGCCTCCTCGGAGGAGCAGACTCGTACTCGTAGTAGTTGGACTGGGGCCGCACGCCCCCCTCCCTACAGGAACGCTGCGAGTGGAAGCCACCCGCTCCTGCTCGCCGACTACGAACAACAACACTTCTTATAACTGGAAGTCCTTCTCCGAAGTCTATTACACGGAATTAGTTGCTTTACATATTCAAGCTATCAGTCACTGTTCTCATTCGGTTAGGAGGACGCGGTTGGAAATATGATTAGGTATACTATTAAAGAAGAAACGTGCAGCAACTGAGTAAGAGGAGCGCATTGTCATATAAAAAAGCGTTAAATTAGTTATATTTAACTCATAAACATTTTAAATCAGGTTTTTCAAGCATTTACATAATATTAATGTTCGCCCACAACGGGATCGATATGGTTATTGACAACATTTCACTAATTTCATAATCGACTGACCCCATAAAAGGATTGCGCATAGATACTGTGAGAGCGCTGCAAATCGTCGCATGGAATACGGGCCTGCAATGGGGGTTTAAAACAGCGTTGTTTACGGCGGTCGAACAATCATACCGTGATAGGTAGGTACGTTATTTAAAAGAGCCATCTATTCTAAAGAAAACAGAGGTTTAAATTGTATATAAATAGATATTTTGTATACATATAAACACGTGGCCACGTGCGTTGTGTTCGGTATGCATTTATTTAACACAGTTAAAAATTAATTTATTCATTTAGCTTTGGTAATCGATCTTTCACACCCGAATGTGTCATATTCAAAGGCCCTAATTCAATAGCTATGCAAGTTTCAACTATTTGAAACACTGTAATAGTGACTAATGACTAATAAAGTAATGCAATGACTAAGCAAGCGTAGGTATATCATAATCTAAATAGCTATGCTAGTGCTATACTAAAATAGCGATCGTAACATATATCAAGTTAGCTTTGTGATACAATTGCAACGCTGAAGGTCGCGTATTTCATTCGAAGCTTCGGCTTTCTTGTACATTATAACCGGCTCGCTGACAAAGTAAATTCAATTACTGTCAACCCACTTCGACCTTCGATTTATTGCCTTTGTACTTTTACATTTTCATGTTATTGCTCTTTCCTTTGATAACGTTTTCCTTAGCCTGTTCTATTATTTATTTAACACAACGATGTTTTAGAAAGAGCAATATTGAGATATATTTTTATAGTAATGAATGTGGAAGAAGCACGTCAGGTCTGCAGGGATAGAGATTTTTTCCGCTCAGTGCTATGTGCCTACCTCGTAATTAACCTGGTGTGAGTAAATTATAATAATAAAATTTTCTTTATAAAACAAGTATAAGTTATTTTATAAAACAAATCTATAAAAAAAGTAAAAGGTTAAAATCAACAAAATATTCATTGTCAGAAGAATTCCTAATACAAGCAGCGTTTATTTGACATCGCTCGCCGTACGACAGTTCATAATGTGTACTTTGCGTACGTGACCGTAGTGTACGGCGGCGTACTAAAACGTTAAACTCTACATTTAGTTACTTACTCTACATTTGACTCGGTAAGCATTAAAAATCGCATGTGCTAATACCCAGCGTTACGCAATGCCGTCAGCATTAAAGCTTAGCCTCCCGAGTTGTCTACGAAGCAAAAGTACAGCATACACACAATAATACAATAATAACAAATAATAATGTAATTACAAATTGTTGAAGTCTACAGGCACAATGTCTTATTCAAACAAGTTCAAAAAAATATTTCAGTGATTCAATGTTATCTTTCTTTATATACTCGTAATACCAGCTGATACCCTCGACTTCGTCCGCGTTGTTGATGATATTAACAATATATTTGATGTACAGCGAAAAACAAAAATATTGAAGGCATAAGTATACTTTGCTAATCTAAAAAAAATGGAGTCCCTTAGAACTTAAACAACTTTTATTAGATTATCTTCATTTAATATAAGTCTTAATGTATTCTTTCAGACAAGGACTAATTATTAAAAGGTAAAAATAAAAAAAAAAACATATCGAAATGTATCCGGCAGTTTTTACGTAATGCGAGCACAGCGGCAGACCTCCATCAATTTATATAAATAGATTACAAGTTTGCGAAAAGATACGAAAATATATCGGATCCATAAATAAATAACCAAGACATTGAACTTGGAGGAAGAGCGTCATTTTCGTCGTCCATCTTTTGAACCCCTACTCTATCCGCCTACACGCACCGAAATGAGTGCGAATGACATGGTATATCACTTGAGTGGCAGTATAACCCGCAGAAATCAACTACGCAGCTCGCTGTAATGACTTTAGCGAGGTACTAACTGCATATGGTACACTTGTTCGTTTTATCATTTTTAAAATTTATTAAAATGAAAATATCTCACAACAGCACATAACTATGGCTAAGTTACTGCACGTCTTGTGAGTATTGGCAGGCTGAGTCAATGTTGGGAGAGAAAGCGCATTCCTCGCAAGTGCCACGTCGATTTCTGCGTGTTGTACACGCAACCAATCTATTAAAAGCTCGTGTGTAGAGCGCTCTTGGGATTCAATGTAGAAGTAAATTGCTGTTTTTCAAGTGGCTCCTCTTCAGTAGATAACAGGATGGGGCCAATAAATACATCCATTAACCTTTCGGTCAAGGAAACCAAACCATAAAGAAGTGATTTCATTTTAAAAAGTTTTCGACGCCTTTCCAAGTAAGACTGCAATAATTTTCACGTAAATATCACCTCGAAATAAGTAGGCGACATATAAAAATATGTGTCAGAATTTTTTTATAAAATAAGACAGGATCTAAAATAGTAATCAGCCAAAAGATATTTCCAAAAAATATTATTCTCTTATTACCTGGGCAACGATTTCGATTAATATAATAAAATTCTGAAGCACCTAAAAATACTACTATTATTAGAGTAGCTCGTATTTTACATGTATTACATTAAATGAGTTTCTTGGAAAATGGATCACAGTGATCAAAGGAGATAAAAGAGGCGGCATAAATTCGTGTAAAAAATAGATCTATCTGATACTATAATAAACGTTTCAGGGAATCAGTGTACTTAAAATTTAAATACAGTGGAACTATCCAATATTACAGGATTATTAAATATATACATGAATAATTAGCCGTTAGGGACCCAATTATAAGAGAGATGGGAAAAATATATTTATTTTTATATTAACTGATCAATACATATATATGTGCGGTCATTGGAAATTAAGTGGTTACCAGGAACCCTAACAAGTCTTGATCCAATCAAATAAGTTTTGAAACTTAGATTCGGTGTGAGGCGCCTTTGAACTGAGTTTTGGAACTCAATTAGAATTTGTCGTACACCTTAGTGCCTCCGTCTTTCACGCCTTTGGAAATTAGTACAAATTTCTAGTATAATTTGGGCTTGCCTTTGAACCAGAGCAAGAAAGTACAAAATGTTGATTATCCGCATACAGGAGCAGTGGACAGTGGTACTGCTACCACCATTAAGTAGAATGAGGTTTTAGCCTATTTAATGGTTATCTCAATTGACATTTACAATTATGTTCATTATGATCTAGTAAGTGTTAATCGTATTTGTTTTCAATTTTAAGAACCATAATTACTTTTATATCGTTACGCCAGGTTCACGCAAGGAGTAGGCAAAGAGAACCGAGTGGCATATATATCTTCAATTACAGGAGTGAAAAAAAGTGCAAAAGCAGTGATAGCCTAGTGGTTAAGAATTCAGCCTCTCATTCCGGAGGTCCTGGGTTCAAATCCATGGCGCGCACCTCTTTAGAAAAGTGCGTT
>DWMG01000977.1:0-16695 GCA_018244855.1 Elbella merops
CGCCGCGAACTCGCTGCAAGCGCCGGGAGCTCATGAGGAAGGACCTCGTACAGGTCCGAAACTAGTCGGGCCACCCCAAAAACGTACGTAAGTTAAGCCGGTACATTTATAATCATAGACATGATATTGATTACATTGATCAACTACATCTATTACATAAAATAGATTTTAGGATAAATTAGATGTTGGATATGGCTCTCCAATAATATGCCTATGAGCTCATCTTCAGCTCTTCCTTAATTGTGTTACTATGAATTTTACAGTCTCCGCCACGATCTCGCTGCCATATGCGGGAGCTCATGAAAAAGTACCTCGTATAGTTTTGTAAATAGTCGAGCCATCACGAAAAACAGACGTGAGTTAAGCCGGTACATACAAGGACCACATGTCACGGCATGCCTTATATATCTCTAAAGGAAGCTCATTCCACATTTTGCAAGGGCGCGGTAAAAAAGTATGCTTAAAACGTATTTTTGAGGACTGCTGGGAGTCCAGTTTGTGTCCATTTCGTGTCGGTTAGTCCTCCGGCTTGTGGTACGATGCAAAAAAGGTGATAATGGCATCATCTTAAAGATTTCATCAGAACCATTACCGTTACCCTACCATTACCCTTGTAGAGTCGATAGAGCACACAGAATGCTCCAATGTAATATAATTTAGATTACAGTATCTAATAATGAAATAAAACCATTGAAGTTTTTGATTTATTATGACTTTATAATATCTTAGGACATCTCCACCTAAGGCCTTAACCCTCTCAATATGAGAGGAGACCCGTATTCCAACAGTGGAATTGTAACGGGTTGAAAAAAAAAAAAAAAATCTCCACCCACGACCATAATATTTATTTTGGTAATTTTTTTACACCCAATATTTGTTTTGGGTAGGATCAAACCCACGACCCGAGACTCAGCCGTCAAGTTGAACGATCTCATTAACAACTGGTCCTTTTTTCACTGATTAGTAAGATCAATAATCAACAAGTACCAAACCATTATACGCCCTTAAATACAATCAACTTATATATCAAATATCGTACAATCAACTTAATCATAATATCACGAAAGGTACAATATTCAATTGGATATTCAAGTGTTTTTAATTTTAAGGGGTTTTAATTATAGCCATTGAAGCGACAATATTTCTTCTATGTGTCAATGAAAAATTCTGATATAAATTTTCTCATTCTTTTAGTAAATTAAAAGAAGCTAATTTGATCGTTTCTTACCAGTATACGGGTAAGTGACAGTTTCAAGGCATTAAATAGAAGTAGGTAGTTATGATCGATCCGGTTTGATATATGCTATTTATTTGTTTTATAATTTAACTATTATTTAGAAGTAAGAATTGAGTTACAAGTTGTGCTTGGTATTTGTATGTATACAACCGTAACTTCACGCCTACGATCTCCGAAAGGGTAGGCACGTTTATGTCCTACAATAGAATGGGAGGTGAGCCTATTGCCATACACCGGGTACAGATCCACAATTCGAATTACTACTAGAAATTTCTACTAGAAAATCTAAGTTAAAAAACCCAATAATACCCGATGCGGAATGCGAACTCAGAACTTCTCGTTTCTCCATCGCGTTTTGCATCCACTCGAATACTACGATATTTAAAAAAAAGCTAAAACATATACCTATATAAAAAGTGTTTAATAAGTTCGTGCTTTCTCATCGGACACTGCGAACGAGAAGCTCGAAGGATGAGGAAAACTCAAGACTCATGAGATACTTGTATAATTATAATAAAATATCCAATTTTTTAATACATATTATACAAATTATAACGAACTTGAAAGTCCCGTAAGCTTGAACGGTCATTGCGTCCTTAGACATTTTCCATAATATAATCTGTACCTGTTCAAGATTGGCGCCAAAATACTTTTGAACTGGCAACATATCTTTTTCATGTATCTAGGTTTTTTTTTTGTATTTTTTTTTTCATCCGTTCATGACAAATGTTCATAACGATGGCCATTTACTTAAAATTTAAATAATCTAACAAGTTTAATTTAAAGTAAGTCACTTAAACATAGTATCTTAAAATTGTACATTATAGAACATAGGCTATAATTAAGATGGTTATAAAAAAAGTGTCATCACGTCAGTAATCCCCAAAGGGTAGGCAGAGGAGTGTAGTAGTAAGATGATGATAGATAATGATAATAAAAATAGATGTAACATGGTTATAATTTTTACATTCATAATATCACGCTACGATAGTAGAGACGTAGAGAGCATCGAATGCCTAAAAATTCTTATCTTAACGGACTTGTCATGCTTCTTCAACCTTCATCAGTCTCCTCATTCATGGACGCTGGTCTAAGACTTTGGTAGACTAAGGTAGATGGAACTTGGTCTCCCTCATATAATTATACTTCATACAAGATATAATTAGTTATATTCAAACGAAATGTATTTTATTGTTAAGCAAACCTGTAAATTTTTATATAATTACACAGAATATACTGTCTTCGTTTGTTTAATAATGTAACTCGGCTAAGCTTTAAATAGTACTTTTGTATCACCACTTTTGTGTAACCAATATTAACCCTTCAATCGTTCCAGTGTTTTACAGGGGTCTCGTCTCAAAATTAGAAGGGTTATGACTTTAGTTTAGCCTAGTGTCGGTTTACGAGTTTTTTGTCTTAGGGAATATTATGAATAATTCTGAATTCTTCAAGACGTTCTCCTGCACCGATAACAGTTACGAAATCAAAACGTCAAACATAGTAAATTATGTTTAATATTATTCATTTGTTGTTATGTTGTATGTATAAACAAAATATTTTTCCATTGTCTAACGCCGAGACACAGATAACGCATGTCTGACCCTTCACAGATAAGAATCATTAACATTATTTTGAATTTATTTTTCGTGTTAAAGCTATTCAATAATTTATCAGTCAATGTCCGTTGTGTATTCGCGGTAACGACAATGGTGTTGCTGCCTTATTGCTTTGAATTTTGAGACTCGTTTTTTTTTTTCATCCCACTACAATTCCACTGTTGGAATATGAGTCTCCTCACATATTGAGAGGGTTAAGGCCATAATCTGCCACGCTGGCCAAGTGCGTCTTGGCAGACTTCACACACCGTAGAAAATATTTTTTTTTTAAATTCTAAGGTGTGCAGGTTTCCTCAGCAAGTGATATTTAAATTTAAAACGCACTTTTGTAAAGAGGTGCGCGACATGGGTTTGAACCCGGCACCCCCGGAGTGAGGGGCTGAATTCTTAACCACTAGGCTATCACTGCTCATTTATTTCGATGTATATAATTTATTATATGAAATTGATAAAATAGGCACGCTATTAATAAGTTAGTAAATTGGTTGATTATTCGCGACGCATCATAAACAATTTAATATTTGATTATGATTCGTTTACCGCTGTCAATAGAACCCTACCACTATCACCGAAACGATCAATCATGAACAAAAAGTGCCAAGTTATTTGAGCTGAAAATATTAATCCCATTATTGTGAAAAATTACATTGTCAGCGCAAAAGACTGCCAAGTGTGAAATTGTGTTCTATGAATTTTGTGCGACAAAGAGAGCGCCCGCAAAGAAGTCCTAGGTTCGCAATTGAGTTAGTGAAGTTAGATGTGAAATTGCTTTGGATGTAGCGAATTCTTTTGTGATATTCTTGGCAGTTCTAGATGATGTACTTCCGTCCTATTAGAGTAGTTACTTGTACGTATAGTAAGCAGCGCCAAATGAAAACAGAAAGTTAAATAATTCTTTGTAAGTCGGTGTGCAATTTAATAGTGTTTGCATGTTTCTGACAATTATTTAAAAAATATTTTTAATTGACTCTAACTTTTAAAAAATCAGTAAAATAAATACTTTTAGGAACGAGGTTCTGGGATCATTTAGGCAAGCAAAAATTAATGGTAGCGAAACAGATATATAAGTCGAGTGATAAGTACACTCGGACATAGTAAATTTAGGCATAACTTGGCTCAAATCATGGTCAATTTTTAAGAAATTAATGAAATGTATGATAATAAATGTTACAATTTTGTATCGTAAATATAAGACGTGTTACGAAAATGAATAAATAAAATATCCAGAAAATAACAATATTAGCTATAAGACGTTTTTATCGTATAATTAACCCCATTTTTTTAAACCCAATTTGTCTAACCTCAATCAACGTCTAAGTCAACTGATACTTGTTACTGATACTTTATATTTTTTACACAAAATTCGATATTTTAACATTTTTAAACAATTATTTTCACTTTACATTAACTTACGATCGTATGATTTGGTAAAATTTGTCGGTAAATACACGTTTTACTCCACTCTCATATTTAAAGTTTGCGTATCTCAGTAATGTATTATAATTTGGATAACAATTGATATTTATAAAGTTGTTTTCAGCGACCTTTAAACGAAAATGCAGAAAGAGACTAAAATCTGTGGCTTACGTGATTCACACGGCAAGGGATATTTGGCTTTATTACTAATAGACACAAGAGTTATAATAGCGTGATTGTATTTCAGAAACTGGAGGCGCCCTCCTAGCAGAACCAATTCTCAGTTTATACAAATCACCCCTCACAGGTATGGAACGCATATATATAGTCGTGAGTATTAAAAGAAAAGATTTTTTTATTCCATACTTTATAATTTCACGTTATTTTTTCATTGAGACAGGTCAAGTGTGCAAATTTTCACTCCAATATTATGTATTATATCATTTTTGTCATAAGTTGCTAGCAGACACCATGTTTATAATATAAAAAAAAATAGAAAACATATTTTTAAAAAGTGAAAGATGTTTAGATTTATGAGTGATTTTACTTTTTAACTTTTTTTTAGAAAGGTATAGCCTTTGGAAATGGTAAGTTAATGTTGCGTTAATATATAAATTAAAAGAAAAATTACAGTTATTTTCACTTAATTTTTATTTTTATACTTTTCCTATTTTTTTATTTTTTTCACTGATAGGAATATTATTATTATTATCTATGAATAACATATATATTCACTTTAACATATGAATACATATATATAGAAATTCATGTGAATACGTAATATTTGGTTAGTAATATTGTTATTTCATTACTCACAAAACTACATGTTTATATGGATTACATATTATTATGTTCACTGTGGGTTAAAAACACCATCAAACACTACATAAACTTATTATATGACATATTGATAAATCGTTAAAAACCTATGTAAATTCCTTCATCCCCTTTATCATGTGTAAAGATTTGAAACGTACGCCCGCTGTTAGCGCTCGCGGGACGCCAAACGCTTTTATTTCCAGCCACTATCAAAGCGGAAATTAAAATAGATTTCCCTTTATTCGAAACGCAGTGAAACACTGTATATAGAGGCTTCGTCGATAAATTAATTTGTCCGTTGCTAAATGTCCGTGCGGATTTTTCCCGTGCATCAATAACATTTGGTGACACGATCGGCTCCGCTGCTAACAGCTTTATTACACTAGCGTTGTAAAACGTTATTATTTTCAACAGTAGTTATAATTTAAAATGTAAACAAGGGGGATATTTCGTTGAATAGTTTTACTGTGTATGTTCTTGTTTGTAGCTTATGATTTGGTGTTGCGGATATGATGTATGTACGAGTACGTACAATTTTCATATTAGAGCTTCTCGAAGTCGGAATCTAAATAAATAATAATAATACTGTATATAATTCATATTTATATATCTTTAAATATTAGCGCGGTATTGGTCCAGTTTATAGGAACAGCAGTGAAAATAATACTGAGACAGATAAAAACAATTTAATTAAGGTCTGAGCGCTCCCAGTGACTAAAATTTAAAAAATATTATAAAGTGTGATATTAAAATCGCTAGTATGAAAAGGTGACATCACCCTTCTCATTTTATTACAGCCGCTGCAAAGCGCTCGTCATGACGAACGCATCACTCGTCACCGTCCAATTTATTACTGGAACGCCTAAACGCTCCAAAAAAATTTAAATTCCAAAATTCCATCGTCACCGTTACAACGCTATATCATTCTGTTACCAGCATCCATAATTTTTATAAACAAATTTTTCATACTTTATTGGTTTTTTTGCGTCGCATCTTGGTCCTAACATTCTGGCGCTACCTTACTATGACACTGTTCTAAGTGAACATCAAATATAACCTATAATACATACATATACTACTATGCTACTATGTATAATTCTATGTCAAACATTGTACGTTAAAAATTAGATATGTACATGCAATTAACTGTATCAGAATAACAGATATATCAATAAACGGTGCAAGGCAAACACGTGATATTATTCATTACACGACACTAAAATCTATGTACAACAAAGTTAATTGGTTATTGTTGGAGGCTAATTAAAACTGCTGACACACTCATTAATTGCATTAATATTTAACGGCGTGTCGACGTTGCGGTGTCGTGACTTATTTATTACGACCGAATATTGTCTTACTTTCGGTCTTTCAGGATGAAATTTCTTTAGTATATTAATGTTTTATTTATGGTCCATTATGTTAATACATTATTTCAAGATAATTAATTTTAATTTTAAGCTAAGTTGACTTAATACTTAGATTTAATAATGATGTTATTTTTCTTAATACCAGGTGAAAACAACCAACAATCAAATGCAATTTAACGGGACTTTGTTGAATCAACTGGTTTTTGTGGGTTTTATTATAGATGATGCTATGAAATGGGGCTCTTTTAATCTGAAATATATAAGGCAGACACAGTACAGTGGCATGTACTGTCAAATAATGATTGATGCTATTTGTATTCGTTCAGACATTGAAAACGTTAGTGGGTAGTAAGAGACCTAGTATTTGAATGGTATTTATATGGAAACATAAATAATTTCCATGATGGCATCCATAATGACGTCTAGTTAGAGCATTACGGTGATGTCCTCCGCACCAGCGGCTCCATTTAGCGAATTCAATTCGATGACAAGTCGATTAACTGCGGCGTCCGTCAATCGGAAACACGCATTTTGGTCCGATAAACATGACTCACGTCGCATTAATGCGACGGCTTTTAAATTATATGCTGACTAAATTAAACGTTTCGTTCATACGCGTTGACGGAGAATAAAAATATTTGGACACTTTAATTTCTGTTGTCCATGCATCACTCTATACACATCATCACTTTAATTTCAGTTGTCCGTCATCTGACTTTATTGATGGCTTGATTTTTTTTATTTCTGCCACATTGATGAATAACTTCACCGACATTATTATGACTATCAATGCTTTTTTGTTCCACTATTGAAATCCAGTCCTCTCTCAGAAAAGTGTATTCTCACTCCTACCTGTCGCGTAGGTATTATTTCATTTTTACACGGGGTTTAAAATTGCAATGTCTTGCTGCTTATTTATCTTTAGGGGTAATTTTTGACGGTAGATGTCGACGAATAGCTTTCTTTATTCGTTTATTTTTAATTGTTAGCCATTCTCATCTCACCAGTCGAATAAGGTTTTATGAACATTAAAAATGTCTAGTGTCGCTTCTTCACCGTTCGGTTTCCGAGGTTGTCACGGACCACTATGATATGCGGTTCTGCAAAAGAGACGCAAAGAGCACTCTTCTTTAATGGTGGGACCCATCAACCACTTCTCGGGTGTTAAAAATATTTATAGGCGATAGTGGCCACTTAAACTCATGTGATTTAAATAGATGTTTGTTCGTCAAATATGCATAAAAAACACCAATGCGTATATCCGTTCCTTAAAGATGTACTAAATTTAATTGAAGATGTTCAAAAAATTGCAATGCAAGATAAAGTAATAGTTAACTATGAATATAATCGTAGCTATCCGTAGCGAAAATCGGCAAATTTGAACAGGCTAGGAATACAAAAGTTCGACCATTAAGCAAACTGACTGCATCCGCTTTTGCCGTTTTCATAAGCCACTTGTCTTCCTATTAACGATTAACTAATTGAACGTTATTACCGATTAATTGATAAAGATTTTCCAATAATTGGAAGGCAAATCAAAATTTAGCAATAACTACCCTTCAACATTAGGTACTGTTATTAAAATTAATCAAATACTGATCAAAAGTATTAAATTTTTTAGATACTTTCTGAAAAACAATAATAATAATATATAAGGCGGCTGGTAAATTAAGTGGACACAACTTTTCATGGAAATTACAACGTTAAAGGAGACTCAATTTTCCTATAGTGCCATACGTAACATTTTTGGGAACTAAAGTGTTTTGAGTAAAACGTTACAAAAAAAAATCGGCCAGGAAATATTATCAACGTATACTAAAACATCCTTCAAGAAACAGTACGAGAACCCGTCTACATGTGCACAGCAGTTTCTATAAGAATTTATGTTAATCTTTATTAGAGCAACGCATATTATATTTCAGAAATGGAAATTTCTTTACGTCCTAAAGTTCTTTACGTGTCTGCAATTTTATAAATTGTAATTCTCGAACAATCTGCAGTCAAAAATTGTTTGCGGGATATAAAATAATTCTTAACTAAACAATACAATACAATGCAATTATTCATGACATGAAACATCTGTAGACATCATTTATCATATTCAGTGCTTTTTTCCTGCCGCGTAGGGGTCCTGGGGTGAGGACGTAGTAATAATAGAAGATCGCTGACAGCTAACTGCCTGCGATCAGACAATTAGTGGCACTCCGTTAGTACCAAGTGGATCGGAGCTGTCGATATTATATATTTGCCACTAAAAACTTTGTAATATTAAGTGGATATGGGCAGTGAATGCAGCCAAATTCAATATTTATTGGCTGGTACATTATCGCTATTTTAAAGGAATTTCATGTTTGTTCAATCAAAATTTTTTGGTCCCGTCTTTTGGAATATTTTGTTCGTATTTATTTACTCTCTGTTGCACCATAACACTATAAATTACTATGAAAGGCGAATTTTGTGCATTCTCTGGAATCTATGTTTTGGGCTAAGCAGAGAAACTAAACGATATATAACCATCAAAGTGGACAGAAATAATATTTAGTTGAGATAAAATAATCAATATAAACTAAGGCATAAAGAAAGCTAAATTAATAACAGCTATTATACAAACAGTGCTACGAGTGATTGTATGGTTAAAGTGATGGAAAACAAAAACACTGCCCTTTGAAAAGTTACAGTAAGTTGCCGAGAGTAAGACAGTAAAAATAAGTTATACTACATCTCAAATGGAAAGATTTATTAAAGATAATGAGTTAAGCAACCCAATCTAAAACGCACCTTACATAATATTTGAGCAATCCACCTTGTAAATAGTGTCATACTCAAACACAAAATAAATGTTCCTGTTTATCCTATCCCACAGATATGAATCCCGAATGGGAATCCAACTTAATACAACTGCTCCACAATCAGGATCAGCAACCACAAAAACGGACCAATGATCATTGAAATTGTACAGTAAATAAGTTCTTATATATTAAACTGCAGTTTTAAAATAAACGTAACTTCGCTTCTGTAATCCCCGAAGAGGTAGGCAGAGGAATGCAGAACCCTCCCACGTTTCACCGGTTACGTTTACGTCTCACTATGGAATAGGTGGTGAGCCTATTGCCATGTATCGGGCACATATCCAGACTCCGAACCACTACTAGAAAATATAAATTAGAACATTTTTGTAGTGTTCGACCGGGGACCTCGCCATCGGCAGTCGCACTTGCAACCAACACGACCAACAAGGCAGTTAATAATTACATTGTATTTTTTGAATTTCTGTCTTCCACTTTGTAGGTTTTTTTTTAAGTCATCACCTACTAAATAAACACACATTTTTTTTAAGTCATCACCTACTGTAAGAGCAAATGAAAATATATTTAATAAAACTACACATCTTGACAGCCCTCCATCACATTGTGATGTTTATTATGTCTGCAGACCCACATTTGCCCAAGTGGCAGACTACAGCTTTAACCCTCGACATTATGACAGTAGACAAGGCTCTAACATGAACATATAACATGAGATGAAGATATTAAAAGTTGATGATAATATCTATGTGTGTATCTGAAAATTTGCAAGAAATTAGGAATGAAAAAAAGGGAAAGGATTTTTGACATTATTTTTATTAGCCTATATTACAGTGTTAAATGGAATACAAATGATATTTTACTAAATGTCTTAAAATAATAACTAATGTCCTAGTAAAAAAAAATATTGTATCACTCAAATAATAGTATTATAAAAATGAGATGTACAATACAAACATTTCATACAATACAAAATGTCAAGAAATCATTTGAGCTATGGTAACCTAATTCTGATTCAATCTCCTAACAAACGTGGGTGTTTGAGGCATTGTTATTGGCGCCACAGATTTCTCTGGAATAAATGGATTCAGTGAGGGGACTGGTTTTGCATGATGCACAAGTTTAGCCCTCAATTCTGCCCTCGCTCTTTCTTCCATTTCGAGTTGCTCTTGGTCCCTTTGTTTTCTTAATTTCTCATTTTCCTCTTCTTTCTTTTTTAGAAAGCGGTCAAACTCCTCTCTTTCTGCAGCTCTTTTTTCAGTCGTCAAGTCAAATGGTTTCATTTTCACTATATGGATTGGTTGTCGCACAGGTTTAAATGGTTCTTTATATAGGACAGTGGGTGGCCTAGCTTCAAACTTGAAATGGTTTTCTTTATTTTCTGATGAGGTGTTAGAGGCACTACTTTTAGTAGTAGCACTGTTCATCTGCTTCTTGACAGCACCAGGCAAGGGCTGGGCTTTAAATTGAGAGGCAAGCCTTCGCTCTTCTTCTATTTGTTGCTTAATCCTTTCTTCTCTACGTCTCTTTAACTCTTCATCCCTTTTTTGAAATGAAAAAGGTTCTGGCTTTACAGGACCATGACGGAGTGTTTCTTTCTTTGTATTTTGTGGTAACTCTTTTTTTTTTGCCAGTTCACATTTATTGTTATTTTGTTGCAGCTGTTCCGCTGACCGAGCCCTTTTATAATGAAATTTGGGACTTAGTGGTTTTGTTACTTGTACTGGAGGTTTAACGGGTATTTGTGGTTTTTCAAGAATGTGTTTGGGTGCTGGACGAGCTTTGAATTTTGGAACATGGTCAGGAGATTGTGCAGCTTTTCTTAGTATTTCAGTTAATTTAAACGGCTCTGGAATTGTTGCAGGTTTCCTTGGGACATCTGGCAAATTTTTACTGCCCTCAATGACAGATTTAGGAACAGGATTGGCTTTGATTTTGAACTTTTTGATTTCTTCAATTTCTAACTCTTCCTTTTCTTTTTGTGACAAAATGTGGTGGGGCCTGGAACGAGCTTTACATCGTAACATCGGCGATTGGGGAACTGTAAGTCCCGACGGACCTATAGCACCATTCGATCGGAATACTTTTGGCCGTGAAGAATGAAATCGACCAGGTGTATCTCGCTGATAATGATAAATAGCTTCGGCCATCGACACAAATTTAGTTCTAGACAGCTCATGAGGAGCTTCTTGAAGCTTACGATACCTTTGGTAAATATCTTGCTGGTTATCATGGAGTTCTAACTTTATAAAGTCTTCTTTAAGTGATGTTATATCCGTCAGAGATAAAGATTTCTTCATTGATCGATATTCGTTTTCAAACGAACAATCCAGTTTATTATGTTCACCAAAATCGGAGTCAATAGGAGTAACTGGTTCGTCTTTTATGTACAACTTTCCGCCTGGAGTGTAATTTAATTCACCGCGAAAATTCGTAATATAATTTTTAGCCATTTTCTGCAATAATCACTAGCCTGACAATCCCTAAACTAATTCGCCTTCTATAATTCTCAAACTACTGTCGTTATATTTAAAATAACGCTTTCATTCGACTTTCAACTGCAGGAGCTGTCAAAATTAGTTTTTTTTTTAATAGGTTGCCATGCTAATAATTGCCATATACTGTAAATTTAAGAGTATTCTAGTTGGTGGTATTGATACGATAGTACGTGTCGTTGTTTTGTATAATATTAACTGTATAATTATTAAAAATTAATATATTAGAATGAATCTAAATCATTAAATTTACTTTAAAATTAAATACTAAAACGCAACTAAATAAAGTAGAAACAAAGAACAAATATGGCTGCCGCATCCAAACATACAATAGTTGTCACGTCAATGACAGTGTCAAAAGATACAAGCGGTGTGATTACTGATTACGGTCAAGAAAAGTGAAATATTTAGTGCCTGTTTCCATTTAACTGCTAAAGTGATAGTAGATCATAAAAATGTCACAGGCTTTACCAAATCCCAATACATTATTACCTCTTGAACTTGTAGACAAATGTATAGGTTCTCGGATTCACATTATTATGAAGAACGACAAGGAAATGGTTGGAACGCTTCAAGGCTTCGACGATTTTGTAAATATGTTATTAGACGACGTCACAGAGTACGAATCAACCCCAGAAGGGAGAAAAATAACTAAATTGGATCAAATATTGCTAAACGGCAATAACATAGCAATGTTGGTTCCTGGAGGCGAAATGCCGGGTGATTCATACGAAGGACAATAAGTATCGTATTTTAAAATTGTGTTAAGCCTTTCAATAAAGTATTTGTATAAATAAATAAACGTTTATTATTATTTGTCATAACGGTAGAGTATAACCTGTAAAATTTTGCTACTATAGAGTTCTTTATTACTCAGACAGATAGAAAATTGTCACCTAATACAATTATAAACCTCATATAATCTTTTCTTGCTTATGTTCTGGTGAAGTGTTACTAGTAATGTAGTGCTAATTGACAATATTATATTTTAAGAAAGGTTTTTAGCGTTTTAAGAAATGTTTAGTTGTTTTAGGTGTACAACAATAGGTACATCCACAAATCCATGGTGAGATGTAAATGTAACTAGTAAAACATGGGAGTGTCCATACTATTCTGCTTACCCTTTTGAGGAGATACAAATGTCATGTTATGTTCATTAAAAATAACAAACATATTCATAAAAAAATATGAATCATGTACTGACTGATGTTTTTTGTTGAACAAATTCTAAAAATGTAACATAACACCTGTATTCCTTGAAGGAGTAGGCAGAGGAGTGTAATACACTCCCATGTTTCACCAGTTATGTTTAAGTCCCACAATGGAATAGGCGATGTTTTATGTGTGTATAACTCAAAAGAAGTAACAGAATAGACACAAATGTTGGTTTGTTAAATCAATAGTATTAAAAACAACATTTTTCCACCTATATAATCAGTGATAGTTGTGTAATATCTTTGCTGAAATATTGGGTGTTAAGTTAACAGAATCTGTGTGGATGGCACCACAGTGGTGCCATGGATTGAGTGCCATCAAAGAGTGCCACATTGAATTGGTTAAATGTTTATGGCCATTCTATATATTATTTTTTTTATGTCATTAATACCAATTTACAATTATTACCTAGAAACTGATATCTACAGCAACTAATTTGTATGAAGAAGACAATTAAAAGTTTTAACCACTACTAATTAGTTCATCATCCACAACCTCCTAAACACATAGCAGTGTTAACGAGTACAGTGTCACTATTTATCAAGATGTTAAACATATGATTTCATAAAGTTATTATTTCACTTACTGGAGGTTGTGTTGTTCCATAGTCACTAGATGTATCTGCAATTTCAAGTTTAGCTGTCGATGTCGGAGGACGACTCACTTTGTCAAAACAGGCATCACAAACTCTCACCTATGAAAATGTGTGTATGTTTTAATATCGTTTTTATTATTTGTTGTATATTCTGTAACAATAACTTATTTATTGTCAAATTCCATTAACTAT
Source organism: Elbella merops (assembly GCA_018244855.1). NCBI lineage: Eukaryota > Metazoa > Arthropoda > Insecta > Lepidoptera > Hesperiidae > Elbella > Elbella merops. The sequence goes on from DWMG01000977.1 coordinate 13,760, forward strand.
GCACTCAAGGTCTTTATCGAAACATAAAAATGGGCCTTATTTATTATGTAGTCATATAGTATAGGCAATGAATATATGGAATTAAATTTTTGACCACCACTACTTCAGCATATAACTGTGAAAGGCCAAGAGCAAATTCATTGTACCTTGCACCAATCACCAGAACATTAATTATACCGGTAAAACTCAATATTGTAGAAATGTAACAAGCCATGGCCTAAATTTACAATATACTAATAATATTTTATATATGATTTATAAAATGTATACTTATATAATTTGAGACAAAGAATTACAACAAAAATAGTACACAAATCTTATATAAAAATTTTCTATTAACTTGATTCTACTGACCTCCTTTTCAATACCAAACTTTGGCAAAGTGGATGTTTTGGAACTGCACTGCTGACAGAACACTTGACCACACGCGCGACAGTGATGACGGCGCACCATCAACGTGAATGCTACTCGGCATCTGGACAAGTTCATATTTATCTACATTCTGATATTAAATGTATAAATGGATGATGAATGAATGATAAAATCAACAGGTGATTGCTTCTCAGAGTTTGGAACATGTGTACATTCAACTTCCTTTAATTTCAGTTTAAAAACACAAAATGTAATGAAATTATTACTTTTCTGTTGTTAAATGCGTAAAATAAAGAGAAAATATTTTTTAAACACTTATGCTACCCAGACAGTAACACAATAAACGGAAAACATGAAAATAATCATTATCAACAGTGTTTGTGGCCTCAAAGTACATATTGCATAAATTTAAAAACCTGATTTTCCTTGAAAATGCAAATACTGTATGGCATGTTCAGTAATAATGTATTTTATATTTTTTGTGGATAAAAATGATCATTAAATATTCAATTAATACACTTATTGTTAGCAAAATGATAAGTCTGAGTAGATAAACCCTTTGTTGCCTGCAAATGAGCAACAGGGAAAATAATAGTACAAAAACTATTTCCTCTTTGTATATGATAGTATATGATGAGTTCCACCTGCTGGATTCCAATTTTAAGTATGTGATGTAAAAACATAAACAATAATGACATTTTCTTTCACATTAAATAATAAAAATATTGTAAACAAACCTGTGGCAAACTTCTCCGTCGGCCCATTCAGGCGCTGAGTCGGATGAGAACATGGCATCAGATTCTTTCAAAGGTGGAAACTTGTAACCTTCAGCCTTCAGAATGTTCACTGTGTCCTATTGAACAGAGTTTTATTAAAACACATTTAATTATCTCATACCAACATACTATATTAAAAACCTACCATTTTAACAGTAATTGAATTGGTGTTGAATGTTATAGTCAAAATTATTCTTAACTTTCGCACTGAACACAACGAATAAACAATAAAATTGAAGCCCGGTGACAAAATCGTGACAAAGATCGCTTCAGTAAACAGTAGGTAAAATCATTGTGAGATGGAGGTAAATATGACTCATGCAATAAATGACACCTTGATAAAAACGCTAGTGATGTTGATAACAGTATTAATACGTAAAATCAGCTAATCTGTTATATCTAGTACATAAAACAGACGTTTTGAAAATACTAATAATTACAGGGAAGAATTCTATTTAACACTAAAGACTTTTTATATATGATGTGGTCGGAATTTAAGCATACCTATCTGTAAATTACAAATGATTTCCAAAACTACCATATTTCATGTTGTTTACTTAATAAGTTAATAATTTGTAAGTTGTTCACCACCGGGATCGAACCTGTAATATTTGACGAAATAACATTATGACTACCATTACGCTACAAAACAATAATTATGAGAAATATTATTATAGAATTTTATATTTTGAATGAATTTCAAGACACTACTTTGTAGATATTGCAAATACATATAATACTAGCGGCTAGTAAAGATAACAGTAAATGTGGAAGATTTCAAAACATATCAGGGCGATGACTCGTCACGTCATCAAATACATTACATTAATTTGTCGCCGCCCTGCGTTCAGATTAGATTTAATTGAATCAATAATTCCCGATGTATTTATACAGATGACACATGTATTGTAAATAAATGTAAAGAATAAATAATAAGTTATAATGACCTGCACTGTGTTACGAACTGTTCACTGACACTGTCTCACAGAATGAATTAACAGAGGCAGCTACAGTTAATTGAGTTAAGACTGAAAATCAATACTTATACAGTGTACATGAATGTTACATTTAGTTACATGAAACAAGTAATTAACACTGAAGCTAAACTTTTTATGGTCAATTAAAATACCATTGGAATTTTGAGTAGCATAAATTGATTATTGGTGCTTTGAACAAACAATTGGATGCCTTCTTTCCAATTTGTCTACCACACCACACACAGCACTAGTCTAGCACATAGAAATATATTTATTTGTTTTTTATTACATTGGTAACTGAACCAAATTATTTATATTTTATAAGAGACACCAGGTAACTAACTGTATTGTGCTGTACCCAAAGCAGGAACTTTGGTCTGCCAGATTTAACACCACATACCAGCATCTTCCAATTCAAAGTAATTTATTATTACATTTATTATTCAAAGTAACAAGCAGCATTGTATTTTTAATCATTATCCTGGGCAACTTTTATCATTTGTATATTATTGAACATTGGTGCAAGGCTGTCATTATCTTAATACAAACAGTAATTTACTATAACTGATAAGTTGAAGTAGACATTGGTGTTTAATAAGCATTAGTATACATTGTACATTACATATAACAAAATGTTTATACATGATAACTATTATTTTAAATACAAATGATTATATTATAATTATTATTATTCCAACATCCTCAAATTGCATACCTTAGAAATTATAAAAAAAATAATTTTTTTCTAAGGTGTTTGAATTCTGCCAACCCGCACTTGACCAGCGTGGCAGACTATGGCCTTAACCCTCTC